>JAUZSU010005460.1:0-35605 GCA_034780255.1 Parotocinclus maculicauda
TGCCATTTATGTCATTTAGCAGACGCCCTTATGCAGAGCGACTTACAATTAATACAGTCTTACAATCCAAGCAATTGCGGGTTAAGGGTCTTGCTCATGGACCCAACTGTAGCAGAGTTGGGATTTGAACATAGTCCAGTACCTTAACCACTAGGCCACCACAGTCCCTTATTAATAACAACCCTGAGTACATGAAACCTAGTGACTCTGTTTGCTATACTAAATAATACAGATATGCCATGTTATACATCTGTATATATATATATATATATGTATACAGATATGCCATGTTATACATCTGTATATATATATATATATATATATGTTTATACACTAATTATACTCTGCTCACAAAAATTAGGGGATATTTCATAGTGGATATTTTGAAAAATCCCATAATTTTTGTGAGCAGTATATTTCTAGTTTTATATTCTCCATTTTATACCTTTATTGTGTTATTTTATGCTCTAAAATTTATTGTACTCTATATATTATTATATCTTTTTTTACTTACCCATTTTCTTTAAATATATTTCTCTATTTTATGTTTACCTTACTTTTAGCTCTTATGTATATTATCTACGCTGTCCAAAGAGGTTGGTCCCTTTTTGAGCTTTTGCTCTCCCAAGTTTTCTTCCTTATAAGACTTAGGGAGTTTTTCCCTTGCCACTGCCACCCTACGTTTGCTCAGTTAATACTGTGGGCCTAAAAAGCTGCATTGAGACAATGCTCAGGTGTAAAAAGAGCTAGAGAAATACATTTGATGTGAATTGAGGGGGCTCATTTTGATTCAATCCATTATCAGCTCAAAACAAGTAGTGACTGATTTCTGGTGGCTGGTAAACCATTCGTCACGAAGAAAAAAAAAACAGTTCTTTAAATTACAAAGGGTATTAAAATATGATTAAATAATTAAACCATCCTAATGTTATGTAAGGTTTTTGCTTCTCTACCTACCTCTGCTAATTACACATGCCTAACCTGAATACCAGATTATTTATACAAGTGCTGAGATGAATTTGCCAAAGTCATCATCATTATACTAGTCTAATTCACATTCAGTTTAAGTCCAACACACTAAACCAGTTCAGTAGCAAGGTGGTTTAGGGACTTACTGGTGGAAGGATCTGGGACTGGGAGATGAGACTGTTGGCCTGGTTGTTTTTGCGTTTTTCAGGCGTGACGTCCGCCCAGGTAACCTGGTAACCGGTCACTTGTTGAGGGTGTCGGGTCACAGCTGCCACCCATGAAAACAGAACAGTCACATTGCCGTTGAGCACCGAGAAGGCCGCGGTTAGATTCTCTGCCCTGGCCTGGACTTTTGTAGGAGAAACTGTTGAAGGAAAATGGACAAGCAATTATGTAAGAGAATAAAAAGTTCAAAGAACCTGATGTAAGCTGATTGAAAACACACATGGACTCATTTAGGTCAATTTGTAGGAATCTGAACAGAGTAAGTAATAATCAGGGATTTTCCCAGCAGAATTAAAAGCAAAAACGAAGGTGGAGAAATCACAGATTTCTCACAATGATGATATAATAATGATAAAACTCTGTATAATAAAAAAAATATTCACGTCTACGTATCTAAAGTGTGGTGACAGTAGTTTATAGTCACGCAACCTGGTGCAATAGGAAGAAATTGAATTCAAATTTGCTTGAAATGAGATAACATTTTGGCATTGTTTAAGTCTAAGACTTTGTCTCGGAAATATGCGCTGGCAGATTTCATTTTTGTGGGTAAGAATGGGAAGATGATTGGAGATGGGAATATGCTAAAATATGCTGCAGCTACACCACAAAAAGTCCTACATGAGCAGTAAAAAAGACAAACCTGGTTCTCCGGGGCAGTGTATTGGTTTGGAGCTCTTTCCTTGAATGGATGAACAAGGTGGAGTGGAGAAGGTGGTGCTCTCGGCCTGTGCTCGACTCTTGGATCCAAATGGCTGAATGATTACTTTATACTTGCAGGAAAATTGCAGAGCAGGTAGACTAGCGTAATTTTCCTACACAACACAGTAAAACAAAGACTCAATATACAGTAAACTCTCAGTACAGTAAAAACACAACCTCATTCATAAGTTCCACCGCTTGTGCTGTGACAGTGGAAATACTGTTGAAATGTTTAAGAGACGCTTAAGTCTGTCTTGACTAAAATAAATGCAGCCACTATTCCCAAATGTATGGTTAATACATAAGGTTCTTTGTTTTATTTTGTGATGCTGAGGTCTGAACCTATGGCATTCACCATTTTTTCCTCTCGTTTTATAGCCGGAGCACTTCATGATTGATGCAGGTGAGATTTCCCCTTCAGTGTTTTTCACTGCAAGTGATCAATCGTGGCTTCCTGAAATAATCTGTCTTCCAGTTGAATTTCTGTCAGCGCACAGCCCCATACCTGTAGGTTCATGACAGGCGAACAAAATCCACAAAAAATGAGAGCCTACCTGAGTGATGAGCTTCTCCTGAAGTCTGCTTCCATTATGTGAGCAGAACTCAGGGAACCACTGCACACGGTAACGGGTCACAGCTGGGTCTGATGAGAAAAAGATGCAGCTTTAGATTTGACAACCAGGAAGATAGCAGCAGCCCATCAAATAGCGAACACATGCGTTATACAGGTAAAACATGCTGCACAATATGCAGTACTGTGCATAAGTCTTAGGCCACTATTAGTTTAAATATAGCTTGTTTTCACAATGGTATAATGACTTCATATAATTATTTCTCTCTATTATATAATTATTATTGCATAGAGTATTTGTCTTTTAGACATAAATGTTTTCATACAACTGGAAAATCTAGGTATGCAGTATTAAAAAATCTTCTATAGGTTACAGTGGCATGTATTTAGCGTGACCTCCCCGTAAAATGTGATAGAGCAAGACATAAATGCGTAATACTCTAACATGATTTTTCTTCACCTCAGATCTATAACAACGCAACGCAAAGCAA
Source organism: Parotocinclus maculicauda (assembly GCA_034780255.1). NCBI lineage: Eukaryota > Metazoa > Chordata > Actinopteri > Siluriformes > Loricariidae > Parotocinclus > Parotocinclus maculicauda. The sequence continues at coordinate 2,956 of JAUZSU010005460.1, forward strand.
AAAAAAAAAAAACACTGAAAAACAATGTCACTTTGAGTGATGAAGACTTCCTTTAGTTGCACCAGAAATACACAAACAGCAATTTTGATATCTGATTTAGAAAAACAGGTAAGAACTGATACAATTTAAGCTTTTAACCACATTCAATTCACTTTTAATTATTAAAAATATTACTATTATTCTTTTTTAATACCATTGTTGCAAACTTGAACATTTTATACACAAGTAAAATGGATCTGTGGTTCAGAGGAGGAGAGGGAAAAACAGAGGAACAATAATGTCACCTTTTGGTGACATATACGCTCTTACATTAATTTACTGTCATCTGAATAAATCACACACACAAAAAAATAACGTTTGCTGTGTAACGGCTTTTACACTTGAGCAACAGCAGCATCTGGCAGCTTCATCGGGGTAACAGGTTGGCTCTTCTACAACTCAAAGATGCATGAACAGGAATGGTCTGTTTCAAAGGGTAGCATCCAAGACTAGAATGAAGATCAGTGCAAGAGAGCATAATATATTGACCAATCCAGATTTGTCATTTTTAGGTTTAATCGTGGACAATATGTCCTATATGGTCCGTTGATAAAACAACAAACCTAATGGGGGCCTAAGACTTTTGCACAGTGGCGTATGTTAAACATCATTTGCAGAAGGAAGGCACACTCTGGAAATCCGGAAACACACACAAAACTCAGCTCAAACATTCGGTGACACGTGAAATTAATGACGCCAGGAGGCCTGGTTCGCGATGCTCAGTCCCTCTAATTGCGCTTTGAAGTTAATTGCGCTCGGTCTCCTGACACCATATGCTAAAGTCCAGTATGGCTCCCTAGCACAGAAAGGCCAGATGTACAGCCTCCTGGCACTGCTAAGCTCAGGTTGCTGATTGTGGATGTGTTTCCTAAATGTTTCTGCCTCACCGCTCCCCCTTCGCCGTTTCTGCCCCGGCAGCTCCCGAGTCTCTACAGTCCTTGAGGTGGGGGCTGGGTCTATGTGATGCACCATGCATACCAGGTGTCCCCACATTATAGACTGCCTTTGCAATTTGGAGCCGTTTCATTCCTGCTAATCGGCAACAGCCCAAACCCATTCGACTAATTATAACTATTGTGCTAATGTGATCTTCTGATCGTTAGAATTAACACTGGGCACCAACATTGTCACTTTTTGTCCCACAAACTTATATGGCTGGACTTTTTAAGCTGAATTCTGTGTTTAGATTTTCTTTCAAGCAGGTTTTAAAATACCAGTGCCATTCTAGAAAAACGGTTTATAATTTATTAATAAATATGACTGTTATTACACTTATACTTATAGATACTTGTACAAGATGTACAGATTTGCTCATCATCACATGTTATTTTTCTTGGAGGCACTGGCTGTGAGGTGCTGGGATTATAGCCGATGGTAAATTTGGATATTTAACAGTACATTGAATTTTGACGTTTCTCTGGTGGAACATTATAAAGCATGATAAGGCATGGGTTCCCTCCAAACCATAGGAAAGTCAAAAGGAACAAAAAAACACTACACCAGATAGGTTTACACTTGAGTGTGAACTGTTTGAATGTCCAAACATATCCAGCTGTGTTTCTCCAGGCTCCTGGAGACATGTTTATCTACTGCATTTCCCAAATTTCTTCACTGCATAGATGCATTAAAGTATTTGAATCCTTCCTCAGAGTTTTTGTCCATATTGACTTGATTACATATCCATAATGCGAATGTCCTGTTCCAACCCCCATCCCAAAGATGCTCTATTAGATTGATATCTGCTGACAGTGGAAGCCATTTGAGTACACTGAACTCATAGTCATGCTCAAGAAAGCAGTTTGAGAGGAGTTATGCTTTGAGACAAGGAGCATTATACTGCCGGAAGCAGCCAAGAGATGGTGGTACACTGTGATCATAAAGAGATGTCAATATTCAAGCAGGCTGTGGTGTTTAATCAATGCTCAGCTGGTTATTAAGGGGATTAAAGTGTGCCAAAAAAATATCCCCTACACCATTGCACCACCAGCAGCCTGGTCTGTTGATAGAAGGCAGGATGGACTCCAAATTTACTTCAAATTCAGACCCTACTACCAAAATGACTCATAAAACCAGGCAATGTTTTCCCAACCTTTGTGTATTGATGGCTGTTCAAAGCTGAAAGCAGTGGCATCCAATGTAGTCTCCTGCAGCTGTAGTCTATTTGCTTGGACTACAAGTATTGAGGTGTTGTGCATTCAGAGCTGATCTTCTCCAGAATGTAGTTGTAACAAGTGGACATTTGACCTACTGTTCCCTTTCTATCAGCTTCTATCAAGAACAAAGCATTTTTACCCTGATAATATTCTATTTTGGGTTTTTTCTGGACCGTTCTCTATAAACCCTAGAAATGGCTAAGCGAGAAACTTCCAGTAGATCGGCAGATTCTGAACTATTCAGACCAACCCTGTCTAGCGCTCAACAACCATGCCACGTTCAAAATCTCTTTTCCTCAAAAAAATCACCTTTCTTCCCCATTCTGACGCTTGATTTAAACTTCAGCATCTACATTCCTAAATGAATTGAACTGCTGCCATGTGATTAGCTGATTAGATATCTGTTAACCGGCAGTTAAACAGGTGTATCTAATAAAGTGGTTGTTGAGTACAAATACTACACTAAAAATTAGGAAATATTTAATTAAGGAATGTTTCATTTAGGAATGTATCCCTTAATTTTTGAGAGCGGTGTGTATGTAATGATATGTGAGTATACCAGAACAAAAACCAAAATGTGGAGGAGAAATTAGAAAGAGATATTTTGTTGCATGTTCACTACTGCTAAGTAATGGACCAGTGGCAAATTTAGGCATGTCCAGGACGTTCGTGTTTGCACATGATCAAGAGTACACAGACTTGAGTAAAGCTAGTTGTTTTAAAAAAGGCAAAATCCTTGCTTTGATGCAGAGTCTCTTTTAAAAACAGCACAGGGTTTTCCCTTTTGTCACAAGCAGATGAAAGATATGATCAACAGCTCCCCTCTTACCTCGTTTCTTCCAGTAGACTCGAACCTGAAGTTGTCCATCTTGGTAGAATGGTGTGCCTACATCCAGTACATCTGACTGACCTTTCTGAATCACGGGACTGACTGTGGCCTCCGACTCTAAAATGAAGGCAACATTTACCAGTTAAAAACTGACCAAAGCCATAAAATAAGTGAGGGACACTAAATGTAAAGGGAAAAAAAACTGAGCAAGATGTCTTGAATTAAGAGTATTTTAGTTAGTATGGGTAACATTCATGGAAAACAAACAGTGAATAAAACCATGTTTAAAAGCAGCAGCGAACCTAAATCCGAGTGCAGTTATTTTGTAATTAGATTTTTAGTACTGCTCCTTTGAACTGTTTATGCAGGGGGGACCCTGGTCTGGCACACATCTGACCCAGCCTTTGTGACTTAAGGGTCTTCAGAGGATCGCAGCAATAGTGAACCCGCTTGAAATGCGAACACAGATAGACATAAGGCGTTGTAGAAAAAGGTCAGAACTTAGAACATTACTATTAAATGGACTGCTGATGAAGTGGATCCACTGAGGGCCAGAAAAGTTACACCTCACCAGATACACTATATGAACCACAGCCATTAGTGCACTGATTCGTAATAATGAAGCGCCCTGGTTTCGTACCCCGCCCCTGATGAGGTCAGGTTTTGTTTTTTGTTTTTTTCAATTTCAAGCATTACAGCAAGGCTCCCTGCCCAGAAAGAGTGTGCCAACTGCCCTTTAAACCAGAGGAACCTTTTCATAGTTCTTAGAACTGTGCTCATTTTCTCACAATGCCATGTTTAGGGACTTTTTTAGTCTTCAGGCTAGGAACGTTTCTCAGTGAACAGGAACTTTTTATTATTTAAAATAAAACCCTTTGTGCTAAGTATCTAAACTACAGGGGAAGTCAAAAGACAGAGGACACCCTTTTATTTTAGAAACAAAAGGGCAGCCTCCAAGATGCAGCATCAAGCGTCCCTTGTCTTTTGACTCACCCTGTACTGTGTGACTATGTCTGGGCAATGTCCGGTCAAAGTCAACGCCTGTTGATGTCCTGTCTCCAAAAATGTCATGCTGACCCTCATAAATCACAGGGCCGATGTCTCTTATACAGCACACATACATCACCCAATTTCAACAACCGTCAACAATATCCATATTGTTTATCTGTGTGGAGCAGCTTGGTACACACCTAAACACAATCCTGCACCTGACAAATACTGCAGTGAAGTGAAATTTTCATATTGTAATATAAATTGTAACCATAAGTGATTTTTTTATAATTGTAAAAAATTGATGTTGATGTTTACAATATGTACAAAAGTTAATAGAGACTAATTGCAATTGAATCCATTGGATCTAATATTGCCTTCATGCATGGATAAATTAGAAGCATTCTGGAAGAAGAACCTCTTTAAAGAGGCAAGTGATTGACACGTTACAGCTGCATACCTGATTCTGTTTGGCGTGTTAAAAAGCGCAGGATGGCCTTGGTACTTTTTAAAAGGAGCTGCTCCCAGTAAGACACGGCTTGTAGCTCCACAGTATAGCTCCTGTTCTCCCTCAAGCCCTCCAGCTCGACTGAGTTTGTGTCCTGCACACACAGACACGCACAAACACATGAAACCTCCTGATTGCCACTAAAAAAGGAATGAAATCTCTCCCACCATGATGTACCATGACTATTAAACTATCACATAAACTATTTAATCTATTCAATAAGTTTCATCATTTACATCCTTATCAACAGCAACTTACAACTGGAACAATCTTACAATCCAAACAATTGTAGGTTAAGGGTCTTGCTCAAGGACCCAACAACAAATCCTAGACTTTCTGTTCCACAGTCTAGTAACATAACCTTAATGCCGTTCAGGTATCATGAGCAGGTTAAGGTTGTCAAACCAGGTTTTCACTATATTAGACAAAACCTTGTGGACACCCATGACAGCAACATTCACTTATAACATACTCATAATACAATACATACATTTGTGGATTCCCCATAGACTAACAGTGGCAGTAGAATATGACACATTGAGGATTTGTACTTCCAACAAGTCGATTAATCAACTTTCTGCCATGATGTTGTTAAACTGAATCCATAAAGAACTGGCTTGTCAACTTTGCACAGAACCTTGACCATAGCACCAACTTGAAAGAGTAATGGAATGCCAAAAGTGAGCCAAGGCTTGTTGGATCATCAGCCAACCACAGTGTCTTGTTCCAAGATCTAATGGAAAGCTCTTGAGAAGAACAAAGGTTGTTGTAGCTGCAAATGTTTACGGGGTGTAGTCAAATTCCATACTAATACGCATGTTTTGGGTCTAATTTCTTGGGTGTCCACAATTTTTTATCTGCATAGTGCATTATGTGCACATACCAATTTTATGTTCTGGAATTAAAAGAAAGACTGTGTGTGAAAGTTTATCAACCACATATTATATATAAGCACTATAGTCCAACCTGAGCACTTTGTCAGCAGAGGTAAATCTTCAGTTCACATGGGTCAGTCGCAGCCCAGCCAGTAAAAACCAATAAAGTCGAAAATTTCAGAGACTGCCTAGAGCTGCTATGATCGATAGGGGGTTCATCCATTAATGTCCTCCCACCCAGGGAGACAATTATGCATTCTTGGTCACCTGCCAATAAAAGGCTGCTCCATTGTTGGCTCTTGAATATACAGTCGCACAATCACCACAATTCGGGCATGTTAATACTTCACCAATGTTTCCCGCCATGAGAAAAGAGCATCTTATGGCGGGAAACATTGATAAATGTGCTTGGGTGTCTCAGATAATGCATGGTGTGCATGCGGTACGCTGGTATGGCTTAATGCACTAATTAGGGCAAACAAATCAATTACACATAAATCATTTTCCTTTTGTAATACAATCTTCAAATGAAACAATTGTAGTTTCTTATTAAAGCAAGGTTTTGATGTGTCGAAGTTCATCCAGCGGCTATTTGAAAAAAACAAAAAAACATGGTTTTACACGAGAATGTCAACATCCCCCCTAAAGCTTTCTGAAAAATATAGCATGTATATAAAACAAAAACAGTGCTGCTGCCATAGCTAAAAATTGTTCAGGGGAGGAAAAATAAATAAACTCCTCGAAAATGATCTCAGTTAAAGAAAAACAGTTTCGATGTTATTAGGAGATTTCCCTTTCTCAAACGGTATGACAATTGATATGCTGTTTTTGGCCGAGCTCCGGACACAGTGGTGCAGCCTTTAGCCGGTGCGCCTGATGCAACGTGATACCGTCCTGGCGCATAATGTAAGGCTCCGAGCGATCAAAGGCGCGCTCGCCAGTTGTTTGTCTTGCGCCTTTCTGCACTGTTGTAACTTAATTTGTTGTGGCTTGCAGGATGAAAAAGAACAAAGGCCGTTGTGGGGTTTCCACGTTCAAGGTGGTGGGGGTTGGATTTAGACCAGGCTTTAAAGTGTAAGAGAACAAGGGGGTGGGGTTGGGTGAAATTAAAATGGGATGATTGAAGAGGCAAAAGGTGAGCAAGGATTCTAATTACCCCACTGATCGTTTTCCTCCTCCTGAGTTTGGGAGGCATGTTGGGCTCTCCACCGCTGAGCATCCAGCTCCAGGCCAGTCTGTAGTGGTGCACCGGGACATCTGGATCCGCCGGAGCCACCCAGCTGACACGCACCGATACTGACCTGTCCGATCCAAAGGTCATCTGACTGACCTGTAGGTCAAGGGGCGAAGGGGGAGGAGAAGGATCTGCGAAGCGCAAAGGCGGCATGGTCAGTTATGAGAGACAACCTTCCCTCCCCCTCTGCCTCTATAAATAATGAATGCATCAGTGGTTGCTGTCTGGTGAACAAGCCCTGGTCATACACTCTGGTTCTGGTTAACAAGAACCACAAATCGGAAAAAGCTGGAACTGTATGGAAAATGCAAATATAGAAATGACACAGAGATTCTTATTTACTTTGCCTTTTATCTAATTGAAGACAGAATGGAACCAATATAAGTCATGTTTAATTTAATTAAATAATGTACATCTATTCCTGCATTTTAGACCTGCACCATATTCCGAAAAAGTTGGAACGGTAAAGCCTTGCCATTCTTTCTTTCTTCCATTACTTAAAAGACACAGAGCATACCAGGTGATTAAGTTTCAGGTATTATTCATCTTTTTTCACAGTAATGCCATTTGTTAAAGTAACTCCGTATTGTAGAAGTTGAGAAAGGTTTGCCCATGTGGTATAATCAGCTATTTATAGAATGGCGGTTCTTGATGTGTATGAAGGATTAGAGACAGGTTTTCAGTTTAGGTTTACTAACTTGCCCTTAACACACTAAAATTCCTCCGGATTGTTTTTAACCGCGTTTGATAGCAAACTAGAGATTCTTTCTGCTCCTCAAAGACTCAAATACCTTTCGTGCATACTTCTTTTGTACTAAATCATGATTATAAACACCCTTTAACATCACCTGTTTGAAATCACATCATTATTTAGTTTTTAACCTCATTACTAGCCCTAAATTGCACACACTGTTTTTGTTAATTTGTTGCAGTCCTGAGTATGTTAACAAATGGAATAAAGATGATCAGACAAAAAAACATGAAATATCTCAGGTTCATATGGTCTGCAATGAATTAACAGTCAGTGCAAATGTAGGACACAATTATCTTTTTTATTTGCGTTTTCCATTCCGGCTTAACTTTTTCCTAAAAAAACACAATATCACATGGGTGGCTGGTTATGTTCCAGCTGCTGAACCAGACCAAACAGCATTTTAGGTTAAAGTGATCCTTTCTAATTATTAACATGATTCGACGTGATGCACGATCAACATGAAACACGGTGTAAGTGCTTAAATTGATACTACTTGTGTTTGCTTAGCCTTGTGCATGACCAGTTTTGTCAGCAACTCAGTGGCTATGTTCACACACAGAGATCCTTTTGATGAGAATAAAGTCCTTCCAAATGCAGAAGCTGACCGAACTGTTAATATTTCCATTTAACTAAATAATCTGATACAAAATTCTCTTTCCATAAATGTCCTAAATGTAATCCAATCCAAAGCTACAGGAAATTATTTTATTATTTTTTTCTAATAAGTCTAAAATTGTGCCCCATTCAGTAAAACTCAGTTCAACAAATTAAACAGTAGGAGGTGTTAGAATTTGCATCTTTAGCCCTATCTGGATAGGGTTAAAATCACATGGGGGTCTTGGGGTAGTTTCCTCTTTTATAGGCGCTACTCTGTGATTTTATTTCCATCCGGATCTGCCACCACATCTGTACGTAAAAGTGGAGGCAGATTTACCTACTGTGTTTTAGCAAGCTCAGCACTGCTCTGATCATTTCAGTGAATTTAAGTGTGAGGTGTTCCTGAATATACAAATGGATTTGTTATTTAAAAGCATTATTTACTTGGATTTGATATTATGATAGCTCTATTTTTAAAAGTTCTCATGAAAGAGGAAAATATGAAAAGCCATATAGCACTAGCTGATTAAAGGGGTTACCTTAATGGCATCCTCAAGTATATTTAAATACGCACCATTAACACCTTGACTTTTTTGCTTCTGTCAGTCAGTAAAGTGCAGATCTATGAACATGTGGGTTCACAGAGAATACAACCCACTATGACATCTCATCAAATTAGATCACAGAAACTCTCCAGATAAATCAATCCAATCTGAATAGGTCTTAAGACGTACCGGCAGAACCTGCTGTATCTGTGCTCGTTTTAATAAGACAGAATATATGTTCATCCAACCTGACTTCCAAAGTTTAAAGCATAAACTTTGTTTCCTCCAGAGATCATGCTGAATTAGCCAAGTGTCCTTCATGAACCAATCACATATGCATAGAAATTACTCATAATTATATACATTTGAATTACAAATTTTATTTGGAAATAAAATTCTGCCTTTTAACTCCAGCTGGTCACCTTAACAGCCAATTGACAGAAGTTAAGAAAAAATTGTGTGTCCTCATTTTGGACTAGCTCGGTTGATGGGTTTTAGAAACGTTTCTCTTCCTATGTATTTGTAACAAACTATTTGTATACTACTTATGTTAGGACAGTGTGCCAGTAATCTTGGAAGTAGTACTCATTTGCCCCCCCCAAACACACACACACACACACACACACACACACACACACACATACACACATACACACGTACACACATACACACATATACACATATACACATATACACATATACACATACACACATACACACATACACATACAGACCCCAGCTAGCTTTTCTTTCTCACCTACTACTACATAAACCGGTTCACGGTTTCACTTTTTGTGTCTGTTTTATCTGGCTGATCTTCCGTGTTGTTCTTAAGCCTGTCTTTAAATGCATTTTTAATCCCATAATCATATCAGGTACTTCTTATAATGATTGTAAGTGTCCATAAATTACAATATTTTTAGCATGCGTGTAACAGTTTAGGCTTCTGACGCATTTGTGTTTTCTTTTGCATGCAGTAAAAATACACTTTATATTTACATAATTGTAGCCAAAAGACGAGACTATGTCAGTGTCCAGTCAATATCCATTTTAGTGAACTTTAAATGGTACATTGTTTTACAGTTTTATGCAATTAGCTCATTAACTCATTATAATGTACAGAAATGTAATTCAGACTGGCCTTAGTCGAATTATTATTGGATTATTATGCATGTGTAAACTGATAAACTGATAAAAGGATAAATAAGAATGGCTATACCCTTGCAAGCATGTCAAAAATGTGTTAGAGAACTCTGTGAAGTCGGAGCATCAAATAATACTTCAAAAATTTCTCAGACTTGCATAGCTGTTGCAAAGCACGTCTCGTACACTGAAGTCTTGTGCATGTCTCTTACCTTTAGAGGATCTGAAGTGTCTGCTAGGGGTGGTGTATCCTCTTGTTCCATGAACGTTAACGGCAGCCACTCTAAACTGGTACCAGCGACCCGGGCGAATATCAGTCAGCCAGACGCGCTCCTCTGAAGTCTACACATCAAGCCAAGTGCAGAGGATTTATGACCAGGAGTTATGACGATTAAGACTTACGACATCAAAGAGTGTAGTGATACATCAATGAACAGAGGAGAAAAAAGGAAAAAAAATCTCCTCAATAATACATTTACATTTAGTCTTTTAGCAGATGCTCTAAGCAAGAGACTCATTCATATTATCCATTTTATTATATTTATTATTTAGTGTACTTATTGTAAGTGGTGAGATTTACTCACCGCTTTATTAAGAAAATATTGCCAGTAACAGGTATGATTCTCATTCCTTTAGAACATTAATTATTAATTAAAATTAAAACAATTAAAGTGGCCTGGTTTTTTTTTCTATGTGGAGTCTGCATGTCTGCATGGGTTTACTCGGGGTACTCTGGTTGCCTTCCACAATCCAAAGACATGTGTGTAAGGTGAATTGATTACACACTAAATTATCATTACCTTGAGTTTATATATATATATATAATATGATGTAAAGTCTATACATGACTAGTCTCGTGTGTGTCCCTGAAATGGCCACTGGTGCCACCCCTACACCATGACAAATAAATTATATGCTATTATATTCAATTTATCTTTAAAAACATCAAACAGCAATTCACATACGAACCTGTGCTACCACTTGCCACTCGGTTGCTCCGTCCTCACTGGGGTGGATGCCGAAATTCCAGCGCCTCTGCAGCACATTCAGCACCGGCTCGGCTGACACGTTGAACTTGGAGGACCAGCGAACCTCTAACACTCCAGAGGGCATCTCCTCAAACACCAGTTCCTTCCTGGGCTTCATAGGGGCACCTGGCCAAAATGAGAGATTGATCGAAATTCAGCATCAAGTATCATGTATCAAGTATCAAGATAAACCTTTCGAATTAAAATGGGTGAAACACCAGTGTGGATTTCTTGGAACAAATTTTTGAGTAATACTAGTCTAACATTTAGTATATAATATGAAAGAAGCATCAGAACTGGTGTTATTGTAAGAAAAAAAAATGAGTTCAGGGCTTGTATGTAACTCATGCCAAACCTCAGAGTGCAGACAAAATCGGCCACAGGTATGCAATCTATGTTGCCACTGGCATGAAATCCCAGCCCCAAAATAAAATGGTACAGTTTAACTCCAAAACAAAGCCAATATTTAGCATAGCGTAGGACATCAAAATGTCCACACGATAATATTCTAAAGATTTTCTAACACTGTTTTTCCCACTGTTGTGGAAATCAGCCAACTATAAACATGGGCTGTGTCCAAAATGGTGCTCTAATCACTATGCCTTATGTACTACAATATAAAACCTACAGTCAACAGTTTGTGACGGTTGTATACTGTGCGACAGGAGATGCATAAACACTAAAGATCACTTAGTGTTGGCACATGGCTTAACATCACGCCTGGCATACAAGGTAACAGCCAGCACATGCTTGTTCTTTAAACTTATTATTTTGGGTTTTAATGCTTACTGCCTTAATTGAAGTAATAGTGAAATTTGTTATTTTCATAATCGATGACAGTTCAGATGTGAGTCATGGTGTCATTATAATATGCTGTCGTTTACATTTCTTTGATTTATTTTCCTCCATGATCTGTAATCTGCACCTTTGCTCTGTCTACAATCTCAAATAACAGTATTCAGATCAAATTTAGATATCTCAAAGCCAGCCACATGAAAGAAAAGGTAACTTAGGCAACAAAATAAAAAGGAGCAGAAGCCAAAATAAAGACAAAAATTTGTGGACACAGCTTTTAATTATTTTAGCTCGGCCATTTCAGCAGCTCTCACTTGAAACACCATAATATATACAGCTCAAACATTAGCGAGATATCCTGTAATTTTTGTAAGCAGTGTATAAAGCATTAATTTTTTGCTTCTCCATAGCCAATCAGTGACACCAGAGACTTAATATGACACATTTACAGGTTTCCTATTTCAACAAGTCAGTTCATCAACTTTCGGCCCTGCTGTACACCAAGAAAGAAATGCACCAAGAAATGGTTTCCCAACTTTGATTGAGAACTTGGTTGGCTTGCAAAATAACTTGACCTCAACTCCATAGGGACCTTTAAAATGCACTGGAATTCCAAAAATGAGAGAAGTTTATTGGCTAGCATCAGATGCTATCCTTACAATCTAGTGCAAAGCTCTTTTTAGACGATCCAAGGTTGTTGTAGCACCAAAGGTGCGGGCCATACTCCATGCTACCCCATATTTTGAATGTAAGATTTTGGGTGTGAACTTTTGTCTACATCGTTTCTTTGAACATACTTGAATCATTGTCTGTGTGTTCGTATGTTGGCATGTTCTCCACTTATCTCCATGTCTGCTTCCTCCCATGTATCAAGCACATGCATTGGATCAACTAAACTAAAGTGTCCATGTGTAAGTGAACATGCATGCTACTGATTACGCCCCTGAGTAGGAATAATTGGCTATAAAGAGTGAGTGAGTGAATGAGTGAGTGAGTGAGTGAGTGAGATGTGTTCAGGGTTCCATCTTTAAAGTGTTGAACTATAAGCATCATGTTGTGTTTTCTGTTAAGCCGGCTTATCTTATGGTGTACCTCTATAGAGGTTTCTGGGTACTTGGCACGTGTGTCCGCAGCCGTTGGCGCAGCATTTTTTGTTTCCTGGACACTCTTCGTCCTCGGTGCAGCCCTCCACACAAGCTGCAGCAAATCCGCTGGCACGCTCTGGAGCCGGACACTCGCCCTGCTTCAGCAGTGTCACAGAACGCAGGAACTCGCAGCTTGTCACACACTCACCGTGACGCTTGGCAAACACATGCTGGTACAAAAAAAATGAAACAAACGTGTCAGCACAAATGCTTGGACTTGCAGAACTGGTGAACTGTCCTGCAGGGTTATTCATAAGCAGAAGATCTAAGCATTCTATAGAAAGTGCTTCTAATACTCTAAAAATCCTCATAGCTTTTAGATTTGCCTTGCATACTTCAGTAATTGTATTTGAAGTGCCTATCACTTAATTGTATATTATCTCATATTAAACTACAAAAATAATGTAAGTACGCAGGCATTTGCTTAGATTTAGACTGGGGCGCATGGCTCGGGTTGGCTCTTGCCTCTTGGCTGGGTTACTTTCAGGTTCTTCACCTTCTAGCTATGCTGCTATAGTTAATGCTGCTGGAGTTTCATGCTGCACCTGGCATCAGTGATTACTAATAGACTATGTGCTCCTAACCCATAAGTAACTACATTTTCTCTTTTCTCTCCAAGTTGACGTTCCGGTACCAGTTCCAGCACCACACACTTAGATGTTCCGCCAACTCAGCATCACTCTACTGGTCTTCATCAACACTTCATTACTGAGTCCTGCCAGAGTGCAGTAACTCCCTCCATCATTTAGTTATTAGGAGTAGATGTGCCTCCAATAACTTACCGCTAAGGACTCATCATCCTAAATCAATTTTGTTATTTAATTTAACATGTATTATTTACCTAATTTTACTATTAATATAATTTATCTATTTCAATTAACATCTAGGCCACCCAAGGAGCATGGGTCCATTTTTGAGTCTTGGTCCTCCCAAGGTTACTTCCTTCTATATTCAGAGAGTTTTTTCTTTCCACTGTTGCCCTAGGCTTGCTCAATTTGGGATTTACCTTTTAAGATAAAATTATATTGTAAAGCTGCTTTGAGAAAATGCACCATTGTTAAAAGTGCAATATAAATTAATTTGACTTAACTTGACCATAAATGAACAATTGTTTAGCTTTTTGAAACTTAACATTAAAACAAACACGGTCAGCCAAAACTTTATTAACAGATGACTAACATTCTTTGATATTCTGTCATCTTTATCTCGCCCCCCGTTCCCCCCCCAAACTCTTCTCTGATAGCAGAAAGGATTTCCCTCTATGCACTTTACCTCAAAAAGACACCAACCTCAGCTCTTGCCCTCGTCATTCTTAAAATCTGACAAATGTATTTAAATGCAATTAAATTCTACCCCTTGAAGCCGGCAGGTTTTCAGCCTACCGGTCCCTAGGTGTCACTTCAGTCCTACTGACACGGTCGCATTCCATGCTCTCTACTTAGCTGGCAGCTCACCCTGCCTTGCTCACTCTGCTGATGACTGGCTGCAAATTGTTATTGCTCTGTTGATGGGTTAATTTTATCGCCAGTCCTTTTGTTGGCCTAAACACTGATGTGCCATTTTGAACAAGCAGAACTTGATTAGAGCCCCTGTCTGTTATTCATCGTAGTCTGGACTTTACACGCTTCGTGTCACAGAAACAATCGTCAATCACTGTCTAGTTCTCACATTTGCTTAAAAGAATTGAAGCTGTACATGTATGTACATGTTTATGATTGTACGACCATGAGGGCCGCTCAGTAAAAAACATATGTCAACCTCAGGTGTCTTTATCTAGTTTATTAAACTCACGGTAAATCATCAAACTTGCCACTCACCCAAAATAGCCATGAAATTAAGTCCTAAAAACTAATTCTGTTCACTATTCCAGTACTAAACAGCACTAGTCTCAGGCTTTGGAAGATATTCTATGCATACCCTTTACTGTGCTATTTGTTTACTGATTTTATTGTGTAGCACTCTGGCCAACACTTTGAAATGTGCTATAATAATGAAACATCATGACTTAATATGACTAATAAAATACATTAGCTTGCAAATGTATGAAACACGCTCAAATAACATCATAGGTAAGAGTGTAGCTTACTGCCGATAGCAGTAAACATGGTGCAATGTCAGACTCTCGGTGTGCATTATTTACTGCTTGATTAATTAGCCACAGCGAAATGTGCCATAATATCACAGAGATGCAAGCACAGACAGGCTGGGTACCTGCTAATAGAGTCATCTGTCCATGCTGTAATAATTTCATGTCGGATATAAATAGCTCCACACTAATTACAATCTTAAAGCTGAAACATCACCCTCTTTTTTTGAAAGTACATAGAGTGTATATAGTGTACAGTACTGTACAAAACTCTTAGGTCACCAACAAATTAGACATGTCAATGTTTAGCAATGGTATTATGATTATGTAGAATTATTTAATAGTCTCTTTATTGGAATGCAACCAGAAAACACAGGAATATGCATGTAGTTAATATGCAGTATTTAAAAACTGTGAGAAAAAACATCTGGCAACTTCTATATTACTGAGAAGCTTGATCGGGAATGGTCTTTTTGGAAAGGCAGCAGCCAAGACGCAGGGTAAAAAGGTTAGGGTATGCTACAGCTCACAAAGATTTGAATAACGATCAGTGGAAAAGGGCATTATGAAGTGACAAATTCCTGTTTCAAAATTTGGTTCCGATCCTTGACAATATGTCATGTATGGTCATTATACTTTCGCTAAAACAACAAATCTAATGGTGACCTTTTGCACACTACTATACATGTAAATATATGAGTTGTGTGATGATTCATTTGTTTGAGTCATTCCGGGGGATTTAAGCATTTCTAAACAGGTTTTGAGGTCAGCAGTACAAGCTACCAACAGCATTCTACAAATTTTGGCAGTGAATTATATGACTAGGGATAAATTGGTACTACATGTGCTATTAATATAAAACACACGAGTTGGATGAAGTTGTTAGTAGCTGGCATGTACAGAGATCACAAGCCGTTTGAAAACCTTATTGTTCTTGTGATTTTATGAATCATTTAACAGGAAAGGAGGGAAGGGGCTTTGCCAAAAACATTTTCTATTAAACAGAAAGTCACACACACGCTCTGAACAATCGCAGGATACACAACATGGGTTCAATTCTATATACAAAACGTCTCGGAACCTAATAAAAGGAAGTTCGTTTCAGGTTTTTTTCATGCCAGGACAATGCGAGACGGATAAAGAGGGAGTCAAGCCTTTGAGAACAGACGATAATCAGTCAGCAGTATTTGGGAAACGGAGCACTAGTGTTAGTGGTTCAGAATCGAAAGGCAACTTGAACGTGAAAACGTGAGGAAGAGTGTGAGCAATACCTCGCATAGCTCTCGACAGGGTCCGTCCTTCTGTTCCCAGGACTCCTTGCATGGCTCCAGGCACTGTGCACAGACAGGAGAAGTTAGATTGGTGTGCTTTAAAAAACAGTCAGACGGCCACCAGCAGTTTATATGGAAAAGTGTTAAGTTTTAAAACAAGCAGGCTATTAAGCAGACAAGACAGTATGGTGCTGTTGGGTTTATGTAAATTCTGCGTTTCTGCTTTGTCGTGATTTGATTTCCCTTCCCTTTTCAGGGCCAGAAAGCAAATCCTGCGCAAGCCCTCAGCGATAACCGACATTTACATTTAGCAATGCAAATGTAGGCTACTTTTTATTCTTGCTTCAGTAATATGCCCTGACATTCCTCTCTCTCTCTCTCTCACTCTCTCTCACTCACTCCACATCAGTTTCCTCCTGGCCTCTTCTCCAGTGTTCTCCAGTCAGACTTCCTGAGAGAAACAGCTCTCTCCCGCATGGGCAAGCAGGGAACTGGTTGCCTCCGGGGAACTCGCATTTCCAATTTCATGCTGTATTAATGAGACATGCCGGTCACCGCTCCTCAGCGGCATGCTGGGAGGGAGGAGGTGAACATCAGCCATCTATGTAACGCTGATTTACGATGAATCACCATCACAAATGACATTGCTTCACTAATCTTAGACTCCTCTCTTTCCTGATCTCGGACCTGACCGACAAGCACTGCCTTCTCTGAGAAATATGGGTCTGCTGGGAATAAATTAGTGTCCCTGCTCCGTCAGCAATCAGTCACTGGTTACCTCGGGGCTCTCGGGTCACTTCGGAGGAGCTTTCAGCATTGAAATATTGCTCAGCCACTTTGGAGAGCATCCAAAGGAACTGGTAGGTTTATTGGCCCATTTTCCTTCAGTTTAACCACCACCAATTCCCACCCACAGAGTTTCCTCCATCACATGGCAGCTACCAATATGAAAGGGTGCAAACTTGCATGTGTTAGCCACGTGAGTCACCCAGCTCATTTTAGAACCGCTGCTCAAGCGTCAACGATCGGCCATGTCAGAGTTATTCGAACTCCTGGGAAAACTTCCTACTCTTTCTCACCCAACTCAGTAAAGCGCTGATCATTTTAGTCCCATCCAAATGCACATTTTTGAGAATGTAAAAAGTGCACGAAAATTAGCTGTCACCTGGAATTGAGACAAGATTCCTAAATGCTGCTAAATCTTTTAAATCTCCAAAGATATTTCTGAATCTACAATGGAATCTTTTGAATAGTAATTTTGTTGGACTGGATGTTTGGTGTTTCTCAGAACAATGACAGAAAGGCCAGAAACAAAATGCCAGCTAATAAAGTGGTGAATTTAATTTAAAGGCAAGTATAAAGTTTGTGCATAGTTGTATTTAACATTGCATAAGCATCAATGGCTATATACACCCTAATCAACCTAATGCATGTCTTCAGAATGTAGAAGGGAAAGTAAGTAAATAAAATGTAGTAAATAAATTCTACACCTGTATCCAACCTTAGCCTCAATAACAAAAAGAAAAGCCCTTTGCCTCTTATAAGTTATAAGTTATAAGTTAGCCTCTTGTTAGTTTTTTAAAGCATTTTACCTTATCATATCAAGCAAAATGTCTCTAAAAGATTAAAAAACAAACAAATATTTCTTAAGTTTAAAAAAAATAACCAACAGCTAATACTGGACTATTTGCTCCCTCAATTGGAGACTGAAGTTGCCATGTGCTCAAGGTAAGATATGAAACGGAATATGGATTGAAGTGGATCGCCCTTTCTGTCTGATACTCTATGAGTAAATTATACTGCTCACAAAAACTAGGCCATATTATAAAATGAAACATCCCATAATGAAATACCCCTTAATTTTTGTGAGCAGTGTGTGTCAATATTTGACCCAATACTGATTAGGGACCCATCCCTACTTACAGATCTATCTTGCACTAATGTATTTGAAGAATAAAATGTGCTTTTTTAAACAGGTACCCAGTTCCTGGAATTTTGGAACTCTTTCCAAAAGGTTAAGTTAAAGGTAAAAATGCATTCACAGACATGATGCCACGCATTTGCAACACTAAGAATGAATCAAACAGGTATCGCTGTGGTACCATCTAATGAAAGCACATCATCTGACTGAATGCTTAAGTAATTGCATGCAATAAATTAAGTTCACTGAACAGTGGTTTAAGGTTCTACAACAAGCTGGTCGTTATTACGCATGCATAGGAGTCCTTTAGGAGCCCTGAAAGTGCATGTGTGCATGTGCATTTGTGAACAGCTCATAGGGTATTCTGCAGCACAATTTTCCAAATTAGAATGGGAAAGTCATTTATCTCAGAAGGGCAGAGTTAATAGAGCAGGCCTTTGAAAGAGCGCGGGAGCAGGTTTTCTTTGGGGCAGCAGATTTGTAGGAAACTATGAATAATGTGAGTGAGGCTCAGGGGCACTAAGGACTAGTCTGTTTTTATGGTGCACTGTGCAGCCAGGAGCCTGCTGAAAACCCCCCTGGGACCTGATTGCAATAACCAAACCGAACATGTTGGCATCCTTAGCACTGCGGAGCTGGGGGCAGAGCCTCCCCCATGCCTACTCTTTTCATATATATTCTCCATAAATGTAGTTACTTAGGTTTTTAAACAGCCTTAAATCATCATGTTCATCATTGCATTTCAATGGCAGGTAAGTAGTCAGTATTTTGACTTGGCATGCTCTGTGATATATTGGGCAGTAATTACAGAACATTTCTATTTTAGAGATTAAGGGAGTTTGGGGTGCAAGGGAAACGACAAAGTACACATGGACAGACTAATGTTCCTTCACTGCTGTACACACTATGTGCATTCAAATCAGTGAGTTCCATCCTTGCTACCACCTCAACTATTTATTGCTCTAAGCCTGCTGTGTGATCTGTACCATTAAATGCAGCATGGGAACTGCATTACAGACTCTATTGCTAAGCTGCGGGTTGACTCGATCTCCAGGCTTTATTCACAAGGACCTATTTAGGAACACAGAAGACCTCAGGAAGCACATTTCCACCTGAGGAATGAGGTATACTAAGAAGTGGAGAAAGTGGTTAGCATTTGCCCTTATTCATTTCCATTTCAATAGGCTTTACACACTGGAGCATTGTCCACAAAAGGTTGCTGCAATCTTCAGCTTTATCGTCTGGGAACATAATTTTAGCCAGAGACTGGAGTCTTAAATTGTACCTGGCTTAACATAATGGAGCAACTAATCTACATAAAGCATGAAAAAAACTTCTGGCTTTGCATACCACCTCAAAACAATCCACAGGCAGTTCAAAGATCCTTGATGATACAATGTAGATTGTTGTAGTATGTTTATGCAAAGCCATTACTACTGAGGGTTGGATTAATGTAACAAACATTAAATATAGGTCAAAAATAAACTTCTTGCAAAAAGTAATTGGAGGCAGAGCTAAAGTAAAAGCAACGCACTTAACTGACACTGGCCAGCCCTGGCGTCATACACACATTTACATGCACTTAATAATCCGATCTGATTTCTGAAAATCAGATTTTATATAGTAATCACATGGTGGGATGACACAGGTATTAAATGGATTTCTACATTGCAACCAGCCAATAATCTCATGCTCCGATGCCGCACTCTACTCCTACACTATACTAAGCTGATATCACTGAATGTATGAAAGTCCTGGAAGATGTAAAAACGAGGCAGTAATATTCCATAAGGAAATAATGAATATAGAGCTTCTTTAAATCCAAAATTAATTATCCAAAACAATCCATAGACACTTTTAGGATCACTGATGATACAACGCATATAGCTTTCTGCAGTGCCATTACTATTGTGGTTTGGATTCATTTTTTACCCAATACTGGTCAAAAATAAACTTGTTGCAAAGACCAGCATTTTGAGTAGTACTGGCCAGTTTCTGATTTTAATCTAGCACTGTTTAACTCTGGCAACAGAATTCACAGAATCTAATTTATCGCTATAATGTCTGAGGTCAGCTGTCCTCCCCACTATTTGAACCACAATCCAACTATAATGAATGAAGATTCCTTACACGTATAGATGAGAGAGTCTAACAAACCACAAAAAAGCTGACATGCACTAAGCTGACATCACTGATAGTATAAAGGGTTTGCATGATGCCAGAATAAGACAGGAATTTTCCAATAACAAATAATGAATAGAGCTTCTATTATCCAAAAATTCCTTATCCAAACTAGTTCCAGGAACGAGACACTTTCAGATAATAGGGTCTGACTGAAGCTACTTTCACTAAGAAATTCTCTGTTTCAAGTTTGGTAAGATTTTACAGGAATGATAGATCCAGGACTAGGACAGTTTGTGTCCAAAGTTCATCAGTGTTGTGTCAGTTAAAATTACACACCTTCATTCTTTCAAATACAACAGTGGACTGGATTGGAAAATATGAAAATGTGATACCAGTACAGCGTTTTAGGCCAGTTCTGGCTCTGAAACTTAGTATTAGATCAGTGATTCTGTAATTGTACTGCTGCTGCTATCAAGCACATTTCTAGCTACACTGTGCGAGAATACCGAGCATTGAAATATAAAAAAAATAAATAAATAAAATAAAAAGTTTGCTGTTTACTTGTTACACTGAATAAAAGATGAAAAAGCACTAAAAATATTAAAAGCATTATTAATCCCCCCATAGTATATAATCACTTCTGGCCGTCATTACTGCTAACAGCAAAGTACAATAATCTGTGCAGGAGCAAGTGGCTTAAAAATCAACATTAAAATAGGTTGTCATACATCTGAAGCAATATTTTCAACAACGTCCTTTAAAATCCTTCATGTACCTTTGGAAACCTACCACTAAAACTCTCATCTCTTAGCAGCTCTTAGCTCACTAAACAAATCTATATTTGTATATATCAGCTGTACATGACACATTGCTCACTTGAAGGGAAAACCACAGAACCTGGATAATAATCAGACATGCTGATCCAAGTCTGGGGCTCCGGAGGATTGAAAGCGCTGGTCCAAAAAACACAAGAGCGTGGCGATCACCAGTGTGGTGTCAAACACCACGTTTTCCCTTTCATGCAAGGTACTGTTAATTCACTTGAAAGACCCTGAAAGCACACACCAGCATTACGCTCCAGCACCAGTTAGTTTTCCGCTCCATTTGAGACACAAATCGAGCATTCCTTTCCACACTGCAAAATAAGGCTTATTTAAGAACTACAGAGTGGGGGGAGAGATTCAAGAAACAGATCCCTCGTGACGACACTAAGAATGGCTAAGAATGGCTAAGAATGGCTTGTGTTGTACGTAATACAGGATAGATTGGCTGTGAAACACCTCTGCACCTGTTTCATTCGGCTTTTTCTCTCTTCATGAACACCAGATGTCAAATCATCAGCTACTTCATGAAGCTATGGTTTCACAGCATGACAACCAGTTTTGTATTAAGAGATCAATTACAAAAAATGTGAAGATGTTCCAGAATTTAGCCACATTTTATCACTTTTCTTTTTGTCTTTTTTACAGTGGGTTCAGGTAGAGAAGGATGAACATCTTGGCATTTTGCAGCCATGAGAAAACAAACTGAAGGCCGACCGAACGAGATGCAAAACAAAATGTGATATGACGCGAAAACGTGAAGTATTCAGACTCAATTTTTTACTCAAAACTACACACACTGGATGATTTCAATGTTACCACCTAGTTAACATTTCTTGCAGCGAAATATCAGACAAGTGATGTGCTGACAAATAATCCAATGTTGATTATCATCATTGGCAATGTTTGGTAATATATTAAATTAAGATTTGCTGTGGTAGCCTGGTTTTTTAAGGTACTGGACTATGGACCAGAAGGTCCAGGGTTCAAATCCCACCTCTGCCACAGTTGGATCCCTGAGCAAGGCCCTTAACTCACAATTGCTTGGATTGTAAGACTGTATGAATTATGAAATATGAATTGTAAGTCGCTCTGGTTAAGGGCGTCTGCTAAATGCTGTAAATGTAAATGTAAGATTTTTTTCCCTTAAAAAGCACAACACAGCTGGTGTAGATGTGACAGCAAATATATAAATATTTATGTTTAAACTGATTTCAAATACCAGAAGCACTGCTGTGTCTGAACCACTCATATCAACACAACATAGACAAAACACACCACCACCATCAGTGTCACTGCAGTGCTGAGAAAGAGCCACCACCTAAACAGTACTTGAACTGTGCTGGTCCTGTGGGGGTCCTGACCATTAAATAACAGAGAAAAGGGGACCAACAAAGTTTGTAGAGCAACATGAACTACAGTATCTAACTGTAGATCTTTATAATTGCATCTACAAGGCCTTGTAATAACTAAAAAGCCTTACTCATTAGTCTGCACTCAATGGCCCATAATGACAAAGTAAAACAGAATTGTAGAATTTTTTTGCAAACTTATTAAAAAGGAAAAACTAAAATTTAGAACGGACGTTAGTATTCATAACTCTTTGTTATGAAGCTTAGGGGGCATTTCTCTTGATCATTTTTTAAATGTTTCTGCACCCTGATTGGACCATCATAGGCCATCTGTAGTAAACTCAACTTATTGAACTTCATTTATAAAGGCACACACCTGTCTATAAAAGGTCTTAGAGATAAAAATGCATATCAGCCCGAACAGCAAGCTATGAGGAGGAAAGAAGTGCCTGTAGAGCTCAGAGACATGATTTTGTACATGAAGACATGAAGGGTATAAATACAATTCTGCTGCACTGAAAGTTCCCAAGAGCACATTACCCTTCACAATTCTTAAATGGAAGATGTTTAGAACAAACAAGACTTTTACCAAATCTGGACACCCCAACAAACTAAAAAAATCGAGGAAAAGGGCCTTGGTAAGAGAGGTGACTAAGAACCCAGTGGTCACTCTGGTGGAGCTAGGAAGATCCTCACCCAGACTTCCCAAAAAGTAAAATGGTCTGAAGACTTTTCAAATGCATTGTATATATTAAGTGGAACTCATAGCATAGACAATGTGTACCTCAGTGAGTGTCTGTAACCAATACATAAGCAACATAATATGCATAATAATTAAGCATAACACCAGCTTTACTGCTGATGTGTAATGACAAAACAAGTAGCCATAGCTGTGCTTAATACAAAAAACAATTCCCCATATACTCATTAAATAGAACATTATTAACATTTTAATTAGTCTATAATTTGAAACCCTACCACCAGCTCTAAATAAACTAATCAGTCATGGGACTGCCAAGCTGCCACTGTTGGGCCCTCGAGCAAGGCCCTTAACTTGCAATTGATTGGATTATAAAACCGTATCAGCTGTAAGTTTTCCTGAAAAAGGTTTGCTAACTTGCCTTAGCAGGATCTGTATGACTTGGTGTCCTTATTTCACAGCTAGATCTATGCATCTTTTCTTTAATCTTGTAATTTTATGTAAAGGTATGTTGGATTGGACTGATTGCAAATTCATAAAAAATCACTGCCAGGAAAACACTGCACATGCTGTCGGTTATTACAGTAAATATATTCTGCGCTACACACAAACGTGACAAGGCAAAAGCAAGCAATGTCAGATCTGGGCAACCGTTTCAGTGAATTATCTCCAAGTCTGAGTTGCTGAAGGAAACAAACCACATCAGTACCATCCATGCATAATGCTAGCTCAAGGTGAAGAGCAGCAGTCAGCTCCAGGGTTTGAAAGCATGCCGAACTAATGTCGCTATAAGACAGAGAAAGAAAGAGAAGTTTTATGGGTGATATTGCCTTTGAGACGTTTCTAGGCTTACTGCCGTGCACTCCAACCGCTCTAATTTATTGCGTGGCTATAAATGAAACTGTGGCTATAGTAATCAGAGAAGCTTAGCCTTTGTTTTTATTATCATAAAGGCAAAACTGTAATTAAACCAGCCAAGAGCATTCTTATGGTGCACTAGTTATACTGCTGACATTTAAATATGGAGTAATGAAAAGGTTACTGTTCCAGAAATATAGTGGCATCCAAGAACATACACATGACAGGATGATGAAGTCTTTTATTATTTTGGACTTTTATTAATTTACTACAGGACTCGGCTGTCTTTCTAAATGCCATGTATGTCCAGCCGACAGCAAAAGGGTTTGGACAGGTCAGTTATATATGTCAAGTGAAATATATGTTTTGAAGCAAAAATAAGCCAGGAAGATGCACCGGTTTAAGTTCACACTGTATGTGTGTAGTATCACATTGCTGCCTGATAGACCCATTGTTCACTTCTTTACTTGGTCATAGTTTGGTAGCAGCAGTACGGTGAGTCGTTTTGAACTGCTTTAGTGATTAAAGATTACAGGATTAAAGAAAAGATGCATAGATCTAGCTGTGAAATAAGGACACCAAGTCATACAGATCCTGCTAAGGCAAGTTAGCAAACCTTTTTTAGGAAGAATTACAACTGATACAGTTTTATAATCCAGGTATAATCCATTTATAATCCACTGAGGTATAATCCTAAACCAGTGTAGTAAGAATAGTAAACATACACTATGTACACTTCAAGCTAGAAAGAAGTGGGTACAACACTGTACAGTGCTGTTGATTGCTCACAGAAGCCATCTCTCCATGCTTCTCATCAACGGCGCTAGTTTAACATCATACATGGGTTTTCAGTGAGCTGAAATCAAGCCTTTGTTCCTCAAGTGTGGATTATTCCCTATCTCAGTTCGCATCCGCTCCCTGTCTCAGCCTTTTTCCCCTAGTCAAAAATGTCAGTCTTCTTACATATTTCAGTAAAAAACACCAAAAACTAAAAGAAATCTGCCCATTTCTAGGGAATTACCTAAAAGATGTTTGCACGTAGACATTAACAGGCACCATTTTTGAGCATGCAGGTTGCTTGCAAAAGGGAATGGGTACCAGTATCTGCGATTTGCTTATGCAGACAAAATACAAACAGCCATCAAGGGTCTTAACAATAAACAGCGTATTGAGAACAAAGGCGGCCTCGTCCTTTGTACAAGAGTCAAAAAGCCTTTAATCAAGCCCATGCGCAGATGCTTTGTTGTGGCTAGTTGATTGACAATCACAGTCTTAGTACACCTGAACACAAGGATACAAAGGAATGGGGTGTCTGGATAATATCATAACAAACCACTCGTGTTGTACTAGGAAGATAATCTTAACCGCAGATCTTCCAGACGGTGAGTCATAAAATAACGTGAGTTGGCTCGGTCTCATGAATCACCCCAGGTCACCTTTTCTTGCCAATTACTACACTTCCTAAGAGCAAAACGATTCCCAATTAACAAAAGACAGCTTTTAATTACCTAATAGAGGAAGCCACATGAGGTACTAACACAATAAAGCCCAGTCAAATAGACGCTGCATGGCCTACTAACAAAACCTAATGACGTTACTACCGTCTGTGTCTGATGGATCTCTAAAAGTAAGTGGTGAATTTAAGGGAATTCTCAAGAGAAAGCCCCGAAAATGAAATGTGTGGAACTGTCGGCCAAATGTTTTCCTAGATCTAGGGCGAGGTGAAATGGAAACGCGCCTCGACACACAAAACATCTCACCAGTGGCAGATGGTCTGTTTTGACAGCTAATCTTAGTAAAGACACACACAGAGTTTGTGTATGTCAGTTGGATTGACAAAGCATCTCAGACCCTGTATACACCTGGTTGTTTGATGTATCTTGTATTTAGATCGTTTCCTCCGTACGTTTTACCCAACAAATAAGACTCCGGATATCCAGATTGAGGTCTGATTACTACATACAGTGTAGTACTCAGATGAAATTGTCTTCCAGTTGTTTTGTGCAAACATTGGCTGCATCCCAGCATTTGATTTTGAATGGCGACTTTAATTTCCTTGATGGCACCAGCACCAGAATTCATGGAGCTCATGCGTCATAATGGAAAGTAGTAGGACTGAATTGTTTATTAAACCCAGCTTACGAAGCCAGATGTATTTATCATCCGACTTGGACATGATTGTGTCATGTGTCTTGTTTCCTGATAAGACTTTAACCACATGCATTTACACTCGCAGTCAAACGCATGGCTCATAACCGGCAGCCAGGGAACACATGTTTTATTTGTTTAATATACTAAGAGGGATTTTGTTGACCAAATGTGGCTTGGAAAGACAGACGTATTACGCTTGTTTACGCAAGGTCGTGTCATCTGTCTTGTATCTGGATTGCATCCTGATAAGATTTTAACCACATGAATTTATGCTTGTAGTCAAATGTGTCTCTGGTTAAACGTGCTGCAGACTGATTGCTGTATCATGCATAACATTCAAATCTGATCAGTACTCTCGACAATTTTCAGCTGGTTTCTCCATGAGATATACCCATTTCCATAAAGGCGAATGAACAAGGACACACTTAATTTACATATTAGTTAATGTGCTGTGGACCAGAGGATCCAGGACTCATAACTGCTTGGGTTGTGAGGCTGTTTCAATTGTCGCCCTGGATGTCTTTTAAATGAGTAAATGTAATCTTGAGTAGCACTGTCACCTCACAACTCACAGGAGACACAGGTTCAAGTTCTGGCCCGTAAGTCTGCATGGGTTAGTTTCTTTTCCTCCCACATTCCAAACATGTGTTAGGTCAGCTGGCTTTCTCTGCAGTGTTGCAGTGTGTGAGGAAGTGTCATGTTTATATACTGCTCACAAAAATTTGGGGATGTTTCACAATGAATATGAAGTGATTAGAAAAGAACCATTTGACCCTAGTTCATTCGACATGATCATCAGAAAAGCAAATGAAACATCAAAGAAAGTTGTTCGATTACGTAAATGAGATACAAACTAAATTATCATGATTGAGTAACAAGTGATATATTCATGGGGGTGAACAGAAATATGTTAAACTGGACGACAGTGTTACATATTGACTGTTCAGTAGGGTGTATGGTCACCCAAGACTGTCAAAGCACACTGACATGATGGGGCATGGACAGGATCAGATTGTCAAGCAGTTCTTGGTTTCCTCTTCTTTTTCATTCCTCTTCCTCCTATTAATTTTGGAACATCAGGCAGTGTACATTAATTTGAGCACCTAAAGTCCACATTAGCATAAAAAATATGGCATTTGTACATTGGATTTTTCATTATTCAAAAACTGCAACTTTCATTTGGAAAATAGAGTCAGCTAAAGTCAGCAGTTTTCTTTTTGTTTACTGAGGTTAGGGTTAGGATCAATAAGATATACTAATCATTATGTCAATATAAAGCCATCAAAACCTACAGTACTGTACAAAAAAATTAGGCCACCATTAGTTGCTGTTTTAGCAATGATATAATTATTTAAATTAGTTTTTTGGTGGATTATAACCAGAAAATACAGGACACTTGTATACAGTATTAATCAATATAAAAAAAATCACAAAAAACAGCTTCTTTAGGCATCAGTAGAAAGCAGTTTGTGTGACCTCCCCTTACATGTGAGCAATAGCAACATCTGGCAGCTTCATCAAGATGCCAAACGGAACGTTCTACAATCTGAAGGAGCTCGATCAGGAATGGCATGGTGATGAGACTAAGATATTTCAAAGCTCACAAAGACTGGAATGAATATTAGTGGAAAAGAATTAATCCAAATTTTGAAATTTTTGTGTCCACTTATCAACAATATTTTATAGATGGCCATTGAAATATTCTATTCTTGACCTAAGACTTTTGCACACTACTGCATGTTTACTAAAACCCTGTGCCCTGTGATGGACTGGGACCCCTGAACTGAATTAAGCATGTACAGAAAGTTAGTAAATGAACAAGTGAGGCATCCATATTAATGTAGTTGGTTAAAGCTAATAACCAGGATTTTTAATACAAGGTGAAAAACAGAACCAAAAGTTTTATTTATTTTTATTTTCTTGGTGTATTCTGATTTTTTTTTTTAATGTCGGTTATTTTTTCTGATTACTTGCTTCTGCTTAACTGAACTTTTCATATTATAATTAAAGTTCTTTATGAAGTGTTTTTCAGACTTCTTTAGCCCCTCGCATTGACAGCAATCCCATTCGTTGGTGCATTGATTCCTCCCACCTGTTGTGCAATTTAGGATGAAGGGTGAAATCACATATATGGCATTTAGGCAGTATATGCGAAAGAGAGATGGGCAAAACAAACAGCGCACCCATAGAAAGGCACTTGGAAGTGCTTTCAGGTGGGAAAGTTCCCATGTGCTTAGTACACAGTTTCGTGCTTGCGAATGCTATGCTGTGCTCACGTTTTGAACATGCTCATGCTCTCCATTGAATATGCTATTCAAACGGTATACACGTGCTTTCAGAGTGCGTTGAGTTCAAGCCTTTGTTTATCTAAGCTCCATTTGTTTGCCATTTGCATTCAGCTCCACTCTTTGGCCTGGGCTGACATTAACCACTTTCATTAAAAAATGTCAACCTTTTTTCTCTTCAAAAAAACCGAAGGTGGCATTTTTGACCGAAAAATTAACCAGACAAAAATTCAGCACACCTCCAATCTGGATGCATTTACTCGTGCATAAAATCCAACTGAACGCCAACTCCAAGTGATTAGAATGACCAAATCTAAGTCTTTCATTTGCATTGTGTGCGGTTACATCAGAACATCTATAAAGAAACAATCCTAAAACCCATAAAACGAACCCATTGACACTAGGCAAGTACCGGTACAACTATTTGTACAATCTCGTTTGCTACAGGACATTTGCAATGTGACTCAAGTGAATACAGTCTAGCTTTAACCATGCATGTTGCCTACATAACTCAGTCAACTAAAACATTAGACAATGAAGTGATACTTGACAGGATACAGTGTGCTCTCTCTTCGACGTTTCTGTTTGTGGAACTATAATGAAATACTCAATTTCCCATTTGGTTCAATAGCAGAGTCATTACTTAGAATTAACTTAGCACATGTTCAGTGATGCAGCCTTGTAAGTACGGGAAAAAGAGAGCAAAGCCAGAGTACCTCCTGTACACTATAGATCTACTGTTTGGGTACAGTTTGGACAAAGGCAACATGGCTCTACTGTTCAACTAAAATTAGATATGTTGTTAATGGTACATCAAACCTGCTTACTCATTCGAACTATTAACAAATTCAAAATAATAAAAAAATAAAAAATATAAAAAAAAAATATATTTCAAATAATGCTTCAACGTTGGTATGTTTGGTTTAATTTTCAAGAAGGAAAGGTATACACACTCCTTAGGTGTTTGTACATATTAATGTTTATTAAGTGAAAGCCATACTGTTTCTTCCCTAATTGGCACCCAGTCATTTCCTTCAGAGCTTCTGTAATGTACATTTAAATAGTGTGCAAACGATACTTCAAGATTCGGCTGAAAACACAAGTGGCAGCCTAAAGAGTTCTACACGTGCTAAGCTGTTTGTAATGTATGGAAAATTAGAATAAATATAAAAGATACTTTAATGTATTGTTACAACCCTGTATAGGGGAAAGCTTTAACACTTAATGATGGTATGATGGACCTGATACTTTTGTTTGATGAAAGCCAAAACTGCATGGATAAACCTTATTACAAAAAACACAGAAACTAGGGAATGTGAACCGGTTTCTACAATTATAGGTGAAAGACAATCTACAGGTACTTGCTTGTTAAAAATGCATTGTTATTCACTCTGGATAAGGACACCTGATAAATGCCAAAAATACTGGACGGAAGCTGGACGGCTTCTACCTGGGTCTGGGAAACCCAAAACTGGACATTTGGGCTGGAAAATGAAAGAGGACTTAACAAATGTGCCAGGAACAACACACAACTTCAATACACAACTAAAACCTCACCTGGACAGAGGTAGGTTATAAACTAGGGTGGTTCAACACTGTGAACCAGTGCTCTTCAGTTGTCTTGTGTTTTGTAACTGCCTTCAGATGTATGATTCCCTTGCAAGGAAAGTTCAGGCTGCTCTTAGTGTGTGCTCCAGATGTCTTTTTCTTGGATGTTTCCGCCTTACCAGAGCCTCCTAAAATCTCAGCTCTCTTTTGGGTGGGGGTTAGGTCTGTGTGATGTACAGATTTGACCAGGGATGACTCACTATTTCAGCACAAATCAGTATTCTGTACAGTTTCTCATTGGCACATATTTTATGCAATACAAAGGAGGTTAAGACATGAATGCTGTGAACTTGCATGACTCTTGAAATCTTTGATTGTGCCAACTCTGGACCACACATGGAGGGATTCTGGTTGTAAAATCTGCCTTGGAGATACATTTGTATTTACTTGTAAAACATCTGGCTAAAATCCTCCTCAAGTGGCTTAGTCGATCAGCTTTAAATCTGTATTCAATGTATCTTGGGTCACTTACACCTGCTTTTTATGCTGATAATCCCTATCTGGCTATAGTCCTGATACTGTAAATGACCATGTGCAAATAAAGTCAAAAACTGATCCCTAACTGTTTATGACAATCTTGATCCAAGTTCTTCTAATTATCTGTCTGTAAATGCATTCTAGAGCTGTTGTTTAAGAACTGCATATGTGAATCTGTCTAAATTTAGCTTAAAGAGATGTAAATGTATGTGTGGAAAAGAAACGGGGGAACAAACTAACCTGATTGTGTACCATACATCAGAGACAGAGCGAGACGGCACTCCATATTTCAAACAGAGCAGCATAATAATGAGGAGAAGGGAAAAATCTGCAGGGGCAACCTGTCAGTTTTATATAAATCTGAGATAATGTACAACTACAAATTCAGTGCAAATTAACTCCAACACAGTGATCAGGACCAAGACATGATGAAGAGGGCCAGAGGAATATCCTGCAGTTGTTTATTTTGGGATAATGGATAGCCGGTTTTACTTTCTCTCTTATTACACATCTAACTGGCAGGGAAATCGTTTATTTGATCCAGGATATTGATTTCGTAAAAAGCTTCTGCTGGGAAGTCTATCAGAAGGACCCAGCAATTAAGGGTTTACACAGGTAATCAAAACGCTCAGCAACCTGCTCGAGGTGTCAGGGTTTGAATACTGAAAACACAACAAGGGAATTTGTTAGGATCGACAACGAGAGGAAGTCAAAAATCATTGAGGCAATTTGAAAAGGATTTATAACCGCACTAGTTTAATACAGACAGACACTGATTTACTAACGCAGTATTGTAAATGATTACACAGATATGTAAATGATTACAGGTGGGGTCTGATTAGACACTGGCTCTTGCTGCAAAAGGGCATAGAAGTGCCCCCCCTGCGGCCCTACGAAAAGTCACTTAGACGCTACTTATGGGTAGTGTACCTCTTGGAGAAATTGTTGACTGATTACTATGACTTACTCAAAGACATTTTTCCCTGTTGACAGAATTTGAGAGGGGGTGCATCACTGGACTGACGGAAGCAGGATGGTCGTTTCGACTAACTGTCCACAATCTAACTGTTATGAGGTGTAGCCGTGGAAGGAGTGGTTCCATGAGGGCACTGGCAGGCTCTAGACAAACCAGTCCGACCACCAGTAGAGAGGATTGTTTGATCCAATGACAGGCACAAGCAGCTCCCATAGCTTAACTTTCCACCATCCGCACACAGGTGGCCCCTAGACCATTTAAATGAGCTTTCTCTCTAATATTGTAATCACTTACATATATCAACCTAGGCTGCATTAATTTAGGTTTTAGATTTAGGTATTTGTAAGGCTGTTCTCAGAAAATGCTTACCATTAAAAAGCACTATAGAAATGTATTTGACTTGATCATGGTGGTGCATGTGAGTTGCACAGTTGCCTCACAACTCCAGGTGCTCCAGTTTACACCAATATTTCAAAGACATTAGCTTGACTGATCACTCTAAATTGGCCCATGAGTAGTGTTAGAACTAAAACTAATACACAAGCAAACCTGATGTGTAGCCCCTGTTTCATTTAGCTAATTGCAGTTCAACACCTCAATTCTAGCCATAGGGGAAAAAATCTCTTTATAATCATTCAACGTTCTGAGTATCAGAAGAATTGTTCGGGCCATACGTATGCCTATCTTTTGATTCCGCCTCACAGGCCCAGCCAGAGGTCAGTCGTTATTTCAGAAAAGCAATAAATTATATGGACATATTCGCTAGGAACTTAACCTGCAACCTGACACTGAAGCAGCAATCTTCCTATCGGGTTAACGAGACACTGGCTGCACTCCAATCTGCAATCTACTGTACCAAAGACTGTGTCACATCAATTCCAATTACCAATGGGGTCCTTACCATTTCCCATGCCATTTACTACATTGGCATGTGGTTTGGATTGCAGGCACCGTTACTGAGTTTTGCATATTCATAGCTCATTTTTGCAGTATACCCCTAAAAATTAGACTAGGAAAATGGAGTATCGTGGTCAAACACTGCAACATTTTGCTGCTGCTGAATTAATAATATCTGATTGGTCAGGGGCTGTGGGATAAGCAGCACTGCTCTTATCGCAAGATCTAAGATTGTGCCAGTACAAGGTAAATCCCAGTTTGCATTAATGTGCTTGTTCAAATATGTTCCTTGGGTGCTCCGTAGCACAGATATGATTGTGTTGGTGTTGCTGCATGGCTGTGAATCTGATTGGATTGGCCACCAAATGGGGTACACAGTAAAACATTGATTATATATAAACATGATTACAGCTTTAAGACCTTAATGTTTGTTGGCCTGAAAGAAATAAATGGGAAGGGGGGGGGGGGGGGGTTTACTGGCATGTAGT
>JAUZSU010005461.1:0-23006 GCA_034780255.1 Parotocinclus maculicauda
ACTGCAGACGCTGCACCTAACCGACGGTCAATCTCACTATCCCTCTTCCCATCACTCGTGAACAAGAACCCGAGATACTTGAACTCCTTCACTTGGGGCAGGTTCTCACCCCTTACCTGAAGGGAGCATGCCATCTGTTTCCGGGCGATAACCATGGCCTCAGACTTGGAGGTGCTGATCCGCATACCGACCGCTTCACACTCGGCTGCAAACTGCTCAAGTGAACACTGGAGGCCTCCGTGTGAAGAAGCCAGAAAAACAACATCGTCCGCAAAAAGCAGAGATGCCACCTCCTGAGCTCCTCGACGGAAGCCCTCCTGTCCCTGGCTACGCCTCACCACCCTGTCCATAAATATCAGGAACAGGAGTGGAGATAAGGCACAGCCCTGGCGGAGTCCAATGCCCACATTGAACAAGCTTGACTTACTACCAAGGATGCGAACACAACTCAAACTCTGAGAGTACAAGGACCGTACGGCTCGCCGAAGCGATCCTGGTATCCCATACTCCCGGAGCACCTCCCACAGAATCTCTCGGGGAACACGGTCATATGCCTTCTCCAAATCCACAAAGCATGTGTAGAGTGGAGTAGCAAATTCCCATGCCCCCTCAATCATCTGTGAAAAGGTAAAGAGTTGGTCCATAGTTCCACGGCCAGGACGAAATCCGCATTGTTCCTCCAAAATCCTAGGATCGACTATCGGACGGATTCTCCTTTCCAGCACCTTGGCATAGACTTTCCCCGGGAGGCTGAGAAGTGTAATGCCACGATAATTGGCACACTTTCTCCGGTCCCCTTTTTTGAAAATGGGAACCACCACCCCGGTTTGCCAATCCAAAGGCACCGTTCCCGAGGTCCATGCAATATTGTATAGGCGTGTCATCCAAGACAGCCCCACAGTATCGAGTGCCTTCAGTAACTCTGGGCGAATCTCATCCACTCCTGGAGCTTTGCCACTGTGAAGCTTTTTCACCACCTCAGTGACTTCAGCCAAAGAAATGGAATCCGACCCCCCAGACACTTCTGGCCCTACCTCCTGCACAGGAGGCATGTCTCTCGGGTTAAAGAGTTCCTCAAAGTGCTCCTTCCAACGCCCAACAATACGCTCAGTCGAGTTCAGAGTTTCACCATCCTTGCTGAGCACAGCTTGGACAGTGTCCCCCCTTCCCCTCCTGAGCTGTCGGAGTGTTTTCCAGAACCTCTTTGAAGCCGCCTGGAAGTCATTCTCCATGGCCTCTCCAAACTCCTCCCATGCTCTGGATTTTGCTTCAGCTACCGCCACAGCTGCAGCCTTTTTCGCCTGTCGGTAACCATCCGCAGAATCGGAAGTTCCCTGGGCTAGCCAAGCCCGAAAAGCCTCCTTCTTCCGCTTGACAGCTTCCCTCACCACCGGTGTCCACCAACGGGTTCTTGGGTTGCCGCCATAACAGGCACCGACAAGCTTTTGACCACAGCTACATGCAGCCGCTTCCACGATGGAGGTCCGGAACAGTGTCCATTCAGACTCCATTCCCCCTACCTCCTCCGGAACATGTGAGAAGTTCTCTCGGAGGTGAGAGTTGAAATCCATCCGGACAGTGTCATCTGCCAGCTTTTCCCAGCACACCCTCACTATACGTTTGGGTTTACCAGGTCTGTCCGGCAGCTTTCCCCGCCATCGGATCCAACTCACCACCAGATGGTGATCGGTTGACAGCTCAGCCCCTCTCTTTACCCGAGTGTCCAAAACATATGGCCTCAGGTCAGAAGACACGACCACAAAGTCGATCATTGACCTTTGGCCCAGGGTGCTCTGGTACCAAGTACACTTATGAGCAACCTTATGTTCGAACATGGTGTTCGTTATGGACAAACCATGACTAGCACAGAAGTCCAACAACATCCCACCGCTCAGGTTCAGATCAGGCAGGCCGTTCTTCCCAATCACTCCTCTCCAGGTTTCCCAGTCATTGCCAACGTGAGCATTGAAGTCCCCCAGCAAAACAATAGAGTCAGTGCATGGAATCCCCTCTAGAACTCCACTCACTGCCTCCAAGAAGGCCGAATACTCTGAGCTGCTGTTCGGCGCATACGCACACACAACAGTCAAAGTTTTCCTCTCTGCAAGCCGGAGCCGCATTGAGGCGACCCTCTCGTTTACTGGGACAAACTCCAACTGTACAGCCGCCAGCCGGGGACTTGTGAGTATCCCCACACCCGCCCGGCGCCTCTCACCCTGTGCAACTCCTGAGTAGGAGAGAGACCAACCCCTATCGAGGAGTTTGGTTCCAGAGCCCACACTGTGTGTAGAGGTGAGCCCAACTATATCTAGTTGGTATCTCTCAACCTCACGCACCAGCTCTGGCTCTTTCCCCCCCAGTGAAGTTATGTTCCACGTACCAAGAACCAGTTTCCGCTGACAAGTTCCACGACGCCAGGGGCCCCTTCGCCCCTGCTCTGTGCCCGATGGGCATTGCACCGCACCCCTACTCTGGATCCTGCGGGTGGTGAGCCCACATGATCCTCCCACGTTGCCATTTCGGGCTGAGCCCGGCCGGGTTACGTGGGCTGCCCGGCCACCAGGCGCTCGCCGTCGGACACTACCCCCAGGCCTGGCTCCAGGGGTAGGTCCCGGTAACCCTCTCCCGGGCAGGGTACACTGGATTTTAATGGGTGTACTCATAGGGATGCTTTTGGATCATGTTTGTCTGGATCTTCACTCCAGACCTGTTCGCCATGGGAGACCCTACTGGGAGCTAACAGCTCCCGATGACATAGCCCTGGAGGTTATGAGACCACACAAGCCCTTCCGCCACGACAAGGTCCTGATCCAGGAAGGGCTAAAATGAAATGTTAATCATTATCATATTGAGCGCTTGCTGGCTGATCTGCAGCTAGCTAGAGTACTTGGAGGCTTGCTCACAGAAGTGCTATACAAATAGCTTGAGTTTCATTTTGCTTGCTTTGTCTATTCACTTGGCACTGCTTTATTTTCTTCACAATCTTCTCTTGTGGTTGCCTAGGCTAACATCAAGGTAAACACCAACCAGATTCATAGTAGTCAAGTATACGGACAAAATAGATGATATGGTCTTTCGTGGTATAAATGCAAGGAATATTGTCAGAATATTGCGTAACAATTTTCAGCCGCTCAGCCGAAGGTAGACGTGAACAAAACAGCTAATTCTGATTCACGCAGAACATTTATAAAGCTGTATTGTGCATATGCTAAATGATTCTTTTACAGAAATAAATAATAACACAGTGAAATAAGCAATGCAATTAAATTTGTATTGCACTTGTTCAGTGTTTTTGATTTACGTAATAAGAGTAAGAATCATTTCAGAAACATCAAAATTTCTCAGTATAATACACTGCATTATTAAACAAAGTAGTTGTTTACTTTCATTATGTCATTATATAATTCTTTAGTCAGTGATTTAAGTTGTGCAGTTGAGCCATTATACACTTTTTGTATCTTTCAGACATTACTATCATATTACTCATGCTTAGGACCATGTGTACATTTTGATACTACGTGCTAACATTTATGAACTATAAAAATGTTCAATTTACAAAAAAAGCTGCTTTTGTCCTACTCATGTTTCATGAATGAGACCCGTTGAGTGTTTCATCTGGCTGATCATTTGTGTTCATAATACTGTCTGTTAATGAAGGTTTGTCTTCTGTCACACAGAAGTGTCAGTTATTTCAATCAATCACTAACTTTTCAGCTGTATATGTGATGCATTTACACATTGTTTGCACCAAGCTTTATTGTGAAAGTACCCTTCCTGGAAAGTGAAAGCATGAACAGAACCAGTATTACAAAACATATGGACAATGACACATATACTGTACAAGTAAATTATGGCTAAAGTGCTTTGGCGTCAACCCTTTATATGCACATTACAGTAGCATATACTATGTGACTATAGTAATGTCAAGTCAGTGGCAAGGCAAGGAAAGACAGAGAAACAGAGGGACATCTAAAGGTTTCAACTAATATTGTGCATGCATGCCTTTTTGAAAAAAAAAAACATTCTTACCAAAATAGAGTATATGGATGTGGATGAGATACTACTATACTTCTACTATAGAATGCACACTCAAAAACAACCACAGCATTCTCCAAGCTTGCATTACTATTGTCAATTTAGCAATTTTAAAGCACATGCTTTCAGTTGAGTTTGGTTAATTTATTTTGGTTTAGCCACAGTCATAAGTCAGACAAGGTATGTATGCATAATATTACTTGAAACCTTACAGTCCTTCCTTGGTCTGCAATTAGAACAACTGTGAAATATTCACAGATGTAAACTGCATGTTAAAGCAGGTAAAGTTTATTTATATGCCCCTGGATGTGGCATCAATACATCATAGGGCACACACACAGTCACACACTAAGGGCCACTTTAGAGACACCAATTAACCTAACACGTGTCTTTGGACTGTAAGAGGAAAGTCCACCCTGGGACTGAACCTGGGACCCGTGCTACCCACCGTGTTGCCCAATTTCTTAGTATTTACTTGGCAAAAATACTTGACCATTTCTATTGTTCATTTCTTACATTGTAAATAAAACACACTAGTAATAGTAATTTACTGTGTTAGTTTAACATAATTTCAAAATTTATATGTTATAGTTTAATACCTTTTTGTTAGTCTGTTGTTGGACAGTGCAATGCCTCAGATGTACAAACTGTCATCGTTAGTGGCAACAATTGGAGCTACGTCTGCGTGTAGAAAGGATTTTCTCCTGCTTATAAAGGCTCAAGTCTTACACCTGCAACACAATGGGCCAAGGCCATCTATACAGCCTAGCTCTGCTGGTCATTGAGAAGGCACCGGTCAAGTTCCTGGAAAAGATGCCTACTTGGTACGATAGGGTCACACAGGGCATTTACATATAAATAAATTGACAAATTTTTGATGTAAGCTGATGATGAGCTTCCCCTCATTGAAAGACCAGCAGCCGACAATGGTCACAAAGTATGTTTAAGCTCCTAGAATGTTATTATAAAGGGTATTTTTTACAAGAACAATGCATTCGAACAATACGTAAATTCACCTGAGTTGAAAAAATTTGTGATTGCTGAGTGATTGAAATGACTGATACTTTTGTTTGATGAAGGCAAAATGGATTGCTAGACAGTATTACAAAAAACTAAATGAATGAATGAATGAAAGTGAATAAATATGAACCATTTTATAGAGCTATAGGTTAGAAAGAATATACAGGTATATACAGGTAGTAGGTGCAAACATATTACTTGCAACATGACGGGCATACTATTTAGAGCTTGTTACATATACTGTAAGTAGCAGAAAGTCATACACGAAGACACAGTAACTTGTAGAAAATACGCTCCAAACACATCAACCAAGTCTCTAACCAACTTAATAACGTCCTTACACACACACACACACACACACACACACACACACATACACAGAGACACATAACTGACAAGCTTTTGCTTTTAAAGACCTACCTCTGTCATTCTGAAGTGACTACAA
Organism: Parotocinclus maculicauda; assembly: GCA_034780255.1. Taxonomy (NCBI): domain Eukaryota; kingdom Metazoa; phylum Chordata; class Actinopteri; order Siluriformes; family Loricariidae; genus Parotocinclus; species Parotocinclus maculicauda. Next base: position 5,501 of record JAUZSU010005461.1, read on the forward strand.
TCTCCTGAATTAAAAGACATATCTTTACTTCCCATTATAATTTATAATAATTATTAAGACCTTGGTAATTAAAGTGAACAGATGTTGATTATGGTTTTTTTTTTATTTTATCCTCTTTAATTTTAACATGTGTGTGCAGGTCTGGATGGTATTATGCCATTTCCCATCAATGTAAAATCACATTGATTAAAAACATGGATAGGTTTAAAATGCTTAATTAATCAGGAGTCAATCAATATGAATAATTAAAATGTGCTTCGTGTGCATTGTCTCATGAAATTTAACCTCCACTAAGAGGATAAGGTGTGTTCACAGACTTTCCCTGAGCCCTTTTTTTATACCATAAACATCAGCGACTGCTCACTGCTTTCAGACTGCTCTTTAACAGCCATGATGGTGTGATATTTAGAATGGCATTTCTCTCAACACACAAGAATTGTTTTTTGTCTTTTCCTTTACCTTGCACTGAAAGCCTATACATAGAGGGGAAAATGAAAGCAAGGCATAAAAGAGGACAAAAAAGGATAGTCAAGATTAGGAGAGAAGGTGGACATCATTGTCATGTTTAAATTTTGATTATGTGTTTTGTAGAGGTTTTCACACCCTAGCTGCAAAGTGGAAATTAAGCATCGAAAATCTCATTAAGTACCTTTGGCGTGTGCTGACATTTCATTTGCATCAGGCAAAGCACACCACATTGCAGATTTCACACCCCATCCATTTAATTTCCTCCACAGATATGTTTTCATTGGCAAAAGAAAATGGCGTTTATTTTACTGGCCTTTTATTAATGTGCAAAACAAAGCCGCTGATTATGATGCCGTTCTCTTTTTCTCTTACATCCTATACTGCATATTTGTTTGTAATATTTCTAGATACAGACATCTAAATATTTTTTTTTTTTAGAAATTACTTTCTCAGACAGCACTAAGAGGTTTTAAACTCAAATGGGAGCCTGTCTCAGTGTGGTTTTCACCTACAATTATTAGAGCAACTTGAAAAGACATGGTTGTAATTTTAAACAAGGGGTAGTTCAGAGGACGTATTATATGAATTTATATTCATAAGCCCTAACCACCAGCAGAGAAATCAATCAAAAGAAAATCAGTTCCAGCTGCTTTGTTTGTGTAAATGAAATTAGAAACATGTGCACTTCAGGAGTGAGTTGATCCGCCAAAAAGGATTGGTTAAATAGGCGGAGGCCATTAGCATGTTGTCCATCCTTATCTTTTCTGGCTGATTCTTCGACCGGTTTTACAGTTGGCTAGGGATGGCATCACTACTAGTACCATGGCGTGGTCTCTGAACTTTACAGAGGTGGCACAGGTAGTCCAACCCCTACAGGATAGCACATCAATATGTGCCATTTCCAGAAGGTTTTCTGTGTCCCCAAGCACAGTTTTAAGAGCATGGAGGAGATTTCATAAAACCGACAGTTACTCTAGGAGAGCTGAACAGTGCTGTAAAAAGTCTTCCCCTTTGCACAAGGAGGAAAAGGATGAACACAATCCTTGACACCAAGGATGCCAGAGCCCTACAAAATGACATATTGCTGGCCACTAGTGTGAAAGTGTTTGACCAATCAACCAAAAATAGGCTTCATGAGGGTGTCCCGAGGGCCTGGCATCCTGTAGTGCTCACTGCCCAGCACAGTACAGCTTGATTGGCATTTGCCATAGAACACCATAAATGGCAGATCTGCCAATAGTGCCCTTTTCTTTTACAGATGAGAGCTGGTTTCATCTGGGCACATGTCACAGACGTGACACGGTATAGAGATGCAGTAGAGAACATTATGCCACCTGCAACATCATTCAGCATGACCAGTATAGTGGTGGATCAGTGATGTTCTGGGTGTCATATCTCTGGAGGGATGCACAGACCTCTACAGGCTAGACAGCGGCATCCTGACTGGATGAATTCCTTAGACCCATCTGATGCAGTCCTGGGTTCTTCCTGATGCATGATAATGCCCTGTCTCATGTGGTGAAAGTATGCAGGCATTTCTTGAAAGTATGAAAATGACACGATTGACGCAGTTGGTACCTTTACTACTCACTCGTCTCTGCCTTGTGCTTAGCTGGAGATGTGTTCTCAAAACTACATCCTGACCAAATACAACCTTGAAATTATTGGATCACTAAGCATGTCGTAACAAAAACAAACGAAAAGTGTGTGTGTGTGTGTAATGTCAGTGGTTACATCTTCAAGTGACCTAGACTCCAATCCCCAGTATCCTACAGACGTATATACACTCCAGCCAAGCAGTCAAGGAGCCAAGGAGTCACAGTCTCATCCAAGATCTAACTAGTCTCAGATGCCTCCACTTACCTCTCTCACCTATTTATAGCTTGATTCTGCACTTTCAAGCCTTACTCCCTTACTGCTCATGTTTCAACTTGTTTCTGCCCATTGATCCTGGTCTCAGTCTAATCCTTCAAATTCGTTTGCTTCATAATCTTGCCCTCTGGTTTTCTAACTCAGGGTTGTTTCTTGATGCTGTTTCTCATCTTACCCCTATCTGAACTCTGCTATGAGTAAATAAAGTTCTATAGCACAGGGGAAGATGTGAGAGCAAGCCAAACTGGTCATTATGAGGCTTTTATTTAAACAGTCCAAGTACACTACTAAAAGCTCATTGAAGAGTCATAAGCAGTGCCTAGACTGTCTGATAGTAAAAGTGCAGGGGGAGCAAGCTTAATGTATAGACTGCTTCCTCATGATATCTTATATATATATATATATTTGTGTGCATGCGTGTGTGTGTGTGTACCCCCGTATTCTCATGAGTTTACTGGTAAACTGGTTTAATCCCCCTTTGCAAACGTGTGTTATGTTTACTGGTATTTCTAAAGTGACCGTAGTGTGTGTATTAGTGGTGGTGATGGATTGGCACCGTGTCTAGGGTTGTTTCTCCCTTGTAATTTTTAGGATTTTTATTAATAATGATGCACATATGTAGGTTTGTACAAATATCTAGTAAAAATACAGCTTATATATTGCAATTTTAAAATGATGTTATATTTTCCCCTCACAATATTTCAGTAATGATTGTTTTCTTTAAAGACAATTGTAGTTGTCCACATAACTCAAAAAGAGCTAATAAGTACAACCCCAGTTCCAATGAAGTTGAAATGGGATGTTGTTTGAAACATACATAAAAACAGAATATGATGAATCCTTTTGAACCCATATTTACTCATTTGGAATTTGATGCATGCAAAACAAAAGACATTCCACAGGTGAACAGGTTAATTGGAAACAGGTAAGTGTCATAACTGAGCAGAAAGACAGCATCCCTAGGGAGCTCAGTCATTCACAAGCAAGGTTGGGGCGAGGTTCACCACTTTGTGCATGAACTGCATGAGCAAGTCCAACACTTTAAGAACAACGTTTTTTACAGTTCATAATATCATCAAAGGATTCAGAGAATCTGGAGAAATATCTGTAAGATAGTGGAAAGTCCAAAAACCATACAACACGGCATGTCCGTGACCTTCAAACTCTCAGCACTGCATTAAAAACTTACATAATTCTGTAACAAATAATACCACATGGGCTCAGGATCACTTCAGAAAACTATTGTCAGTAAATACAGTTCATCTCTCCATCTTACAAGTGCAAGTTAAAACTCTATCATGGAAAGCAAAAGCCACCTAAACGCTGCCGGCTTCTCTGGGCCTAACATTTCAAATTCATTATCTTGCGCTTATTCCACACGGGGTCGTGGGCCGGCTGGTGACCACCTAGTAACTCTGGGTGCAAAGGCAGGAACAACCCTAGATGGGGCACCAATGTATCGTAGGGCACACTTACATAGTCACACACTAAGGGCCACTTTTAGAGACACCAATTAACCTAACACACATGTTTTAGGACTGTGGGAGGAACCCGGAGTAAACCCACGCAGACAGGAGGAGGACATGCAGACTCCATACAGAATTGACCCAGGCCACTCCATCCTGTGATTGAACCTGGGACCTTCTTGCTGTAAGGCAGCGGTGCTAGCCACCGTGCTGCTCGACATTTCAATTTGTTTTTGAAAATCATGGACATCGTTTCTTTCAGGCCAAAAAAGGACTGTCCAGATTATTATCAGTGCAAAGTTTAAAAGTCAGCATCTCTGATGGTATGGGGGTGTGATAGTGCATGGCATGGGTAACTTGCACATCTGTAAAGGCACCATTAATTCTGAAAGGTACATACAGGTTGTAAAACAACATATGCTGCCATCCAAGCAACATCTTTTTAAGGAACGTCCCTGCTTATTTCAGCACGACAATGCCATGTCACATTCTGCACATGTTACAACAGCATGTCTTTATAGTAAAAGAGTGCGGGTACTAGACTTGCCTGCCGGCAAAATATGACTATTTTTGAGAAACTGATGTTGCAAATCAATCAAAAATGGAAAAGAATTCCACTTACAAAGCTTCAGCTTTTAGTGTCCACAGTTCCAAAACGCTTATTGAGTGTTGTTAAAAGGAAAAACATGCCCCTGTCCCAACTTCTTTGAAATATGTTGCAGGTATCAAATTCTAAATAAGTAAATATTTGCAAAAAACAATAAAGTTTATATGTTTGAACATTAAAAATCATGTCTTTGTAGTGTTTTCAATTAAAAATAGGTTAAAAAGGATTTGCAAATGATCATATTTTGTTTTACTTATGTTTAACACAACGTCCCAACTTAATTGGAATTGGGGTTGTACATGGGTAGAAAACTCGCAGTTTGCACACATACATTAATAAAATTTTCATTAACCAGGAACAAAAGATGTACTCAAATGAAGAAAATCTGTTTAGTGATTAATTTTACACATTGATTTTGGAATTCATGCCCAGGAGGGACATTAATGCAGACTGAGTTAATGTGGCTAAAATTAGGCACAGTCTAAGGACTAAACTGTTTTAGTAGTGACATCTAAAACGTGTTATGAGTAAAAATTTGGTACATCATTACATTTAAAATATTTCTTATTTATTAAAGAATTGAACTCATTACAAGCATAAATTGGCTAGCACAATTGCACAAGTGATAAGAGTTATTGCCTCACAGCTCCAGAGGTTCCTGGTTTGATTCCTGGTCCAAAATTCACCTGTGTAGAATTGTCATAATGTTCCTGTGTTTGTGTGGGCTTTAGGTATAGATATGCATTAGGTCAATTTATCTGCCTACGTTGTCCCGGGGTGAGTGAATAAGTTAGTAAATGAGCATATACATATGTGTCTTTTTTTTTAAAATTGTATTTACTGTATTGTTTTCACAAGTCATAATTTAGAGGTGGATTGGGACAGCCTCCCATTATAAAACTTGTAAATATCTGTCATAAGCCGCCTCAACCCAACCCACCAGAGATCTGTACCACTGGAATTCTAGCCCCCATCTCCATAAACAGTCTGACTTATTTATTTATTTTTTGATTTACATAGACTTCATCTGTTTAAGAATTTGACTCTTTCTCATGTGCCACAAAGCCTTGCTGGCGTTTATCACTTAAAAGATATTCCCTGTGTATGACCCTGCTGGCATTTCTGTCATTATTGTTGTATTTGCCCTGTTGAAGTGTTCTTCCAGACTTTTGATTCCAGAATGACTTCTGCAACGTTGTTGACAAATAATGCGTACTTGATCTGCCTGACAAAAAGCATTTTTGCTTATGGAGCCACAACCTCCAGCTCATTTACATTCTTTGTGGTCTGAATACAGAGCAGAAAAGAGCTAATAGTTTTTAAGGACTGCACAAACTCCTTATTTGAATATGGAGTTTGGTCCATATACTAACTCAACAGTTTCTCTAGTGACTAATTAGCATTTAAACATCTTTATTTGGGACATTTGAGATAAAGCTGCTGAAAATAATGTCTTACTGTCATGTGTGTACATAAACTATAAACACTGACATGCAGTAAAGGTCTTTATTATATTTCAAACCAGTTTAAGGGGACACTGATGAAAAATCATCAATTACTTGGTGACTAAAGAAATGCATTTTTATCAACAGTAAGAAGTTCACCCAAAGTCTTGGAGTCTGTTAATATACAGCATAAGCTACTTTTTCAGCAAATAATGTACCTTTCAGCACTTTGACTGCTAATGTCTTGCAAAATTACACTTCATATTTGGAACTAAAAGTATTTGGCAGTGACTGTATGGACCAGTGAGGGAATAAAGAAATCTAGTCCCAAACATATCTGTCACATCTATATATATATATATATATCATATATATCATATATCATCTTCCCTTTTAGGTTTCTTCCCTTCCAAAGCACTGGATACTGCTCAAAGTGAGCAGAACAACTGGCAAAGCTTTGCAGTATGTTGACAAGTACCATGCACTAATATTAAAATGAGAGGTACCTCGAAAAATAGTGCAAACGTGTCTCACACACAATTATGTCTATAAAGGTTAAAAATCAATGAGAGAATATAAAATAAGATGTAATCTGAATTTCACACTCTATCTGACATGGAATATTATGTGGGTGTATAATTTCCAAAAACTTATCACACTGTTTACTATTTTACAGCTCACAGACTGGAAAACATATAAATACCATATACATATAATAAGCCTCTTTGTCTGACATATCTCCAAAAGTCTAGTGTTCCAGATTATGTTATTAGTTTGGAAGTAATACTGTTTATAAGCATTGCTGAAAAATGTAAACAGGTCCTGGAATACAGCATTATATTCATTATTTTTTTGCATATTATATAGTTGTATAATATATGACTATGAATGCTCAAAAATCAACATTTACGCCCATTGCAGTGCATTTGACTACAGGTGCTCCTTGTGGATACATTAGAATGCTAATTGAACTAAAACACGTTAGGTTAAAGGTCCTACAACATGCTGCTTTTTAAGCTTTTATATAGGCCTTATTGGTCCCCTAATACTGTACCTGAAGTCTCTTTGCATGAGCTAATGTTTACGGTTGTTCAAGCTTTCCAGTTTGACCTAAAATCTGATCACAAAGGAGAAGCACCCGAAGAAGCTGAAACTTCGCAGCTACAGCAGGACGTCTCAGAATGGTTAGCTTAAAATATTGTGTCTGGATACAGTACTTTAGTTTTTTTTTGGCTATGTATGCTGTTACAGTTATCAAGTAGCTTACACTAGCCTATAGTGTTGGCTTTTTATGTTGCTCTGATTTGCTATCTTTCTGAAGCTGTATTAGCATTTGCATCGGTCATAGTAATTTAGAGCTGATGACTTCAGAGAGGGGAGGGGGCTGCCTGTTATAAAGACACATATGGTACGTAATACAAATGTTATTATGTTTGACTTTTAAGTTGTTGTCTGAGTTTAATCTTTCAAATTTTGCTCTTGGTGTCTTATTCACATTGCTCGTAAAACCAATAGTCCAAAATGAGAGCTCTTCAACTAAAGAGTGGATGGGATTTTCTTTTTCACACTTGGAAGGTTTAAAGGAGCAGTAGAGACCCTAGTGGAAATACAAAAACACAGCCATGTCTCTTTTAAGCTAACGGCAGTTGTTTCTTCCTTGTTGATGTTTTCAAATATCCTGATTGTTTTACTTACAGGAAACAAGATGCACAATCTGGACCAAAGTGTCTTCTTGAGGAATGTCTTAACTGGTAGGGAGTTACAGGACATTTTTAGTTATAATAACATTCATACAATTTATATGAATGAAAAGACCTCCCATCTTTCCACAGCATTAATCATCAATTAAAAAAATATGTCTGTATTATCTATACAATAGTTGAAGGGTTCTAATCCAAAAAGAGAGAAAGCACTTTCACACGAAATAGACTAATTTGAGAATAACTACCCCCTGCAGACCACCAATGAGAAATACGTTCAGTTCTGGGCCTTTTTGGTTTGCATTTGCATATCCAGCAGGAATGCTGTGTGATGCTGATGGCATAAGCTGTACAAATTTTGTTTAGATGACTCAAAATCATGTTGTAACTCCACCATATATAGCCTGAGTAATGCCTGGACTATACTGTCAACCCATTCGTCTGTGTATTTTATGAATGTTGCTTATACCAATACAAGTGTATCAAGTATGTTTTGAAACTAGTGGTTGTTCTCAAGATAGACACTTGCTTCTATAGCAGTTACTTTACACAGAGTAAGTACCCCAAAGTAGAAGCTTAAAAACTTATACATGGGGAACAAGAACTACAATTGTCCACAGTTGCTGTATTGTGAACACGAAGCAAAGGGAGCACTTTCTCTAACAGTTCTAAGATACAGTTCTGAAAAAGTCTGAATGCAGATGGCATACAATGTCTTATTTATAAATTTGTTTTCTGCTTAGTCATTGGTCAGGGCTTCAGGAAAGCAAGTAGTGTCCACCCCTTGACAGGAACAACCCTAGGCACGTATATTAATTAATACTTTTTGTAGAAGTAAGGTCCATAGATTCTGTCAGATATACCTTGATATTTTGGCAGCGTATATAAATATACAGGGTGAGTCAGAAGTCACAGGACATGTCACATGCTGCGTTGTGGACCTTTCTCAAAGGCTGCCAAAACCATTGTTGTCGTTTCATTGGCTGTAGTAGCTTGTCCCATCCACAGTCTTGATTTCTTGAAATTTAGTATTATTGATGCGTGGAATGTTTTCTTGTCATATTTGGTCCATTAATACCAATCAATATTCTCTTGAAAATGTTATTGTTTAACATTTACATCAGTTAATGTCCATAGTGTACTGTATTTTATTTTTCAGCATGTAAATTTACCATGGTGTAAAGCTAAATCATCTCCAACTGATTTTATGAATACGACAATGAGTTCAGTATTGTTCAGCAGCTTTCCCACTCGCCATCTCTGAATCTGATAAAGCACCTTTGGGATGTAGTACCACTGACGATTCCCAGCATAAAAGTAGATCTGAAAAATATGCAAGAGCTGCATGATGCAATCATGTCAGAATCGAGCAGAATTTCAAAGGAATGTTTCCAGCATCTTGCTGAATCCATGCCAAGATGAACTAAGTCTTTAAGATCAAAGGAAGTCTCTATTCTATATTAGGATAGTTATCCATCTAAAGTGCTTGTAAGTGCAGATAAGTTGGAAGCCCTATATGGCAGTAATATGAAAAAGGAATATAAGAAACTGGGAAGAAATTTGGCTCAAAAGAACTAAAGTGAATGCTGAAGGGTAAAGTCAAAGTGAATCCCTCTGGTGATAGGACAATCTGGGTTGATTTCTGGAATGACAACATCAATATTCATCCAGGAACTGCACGTGTATTGTGCTATAACATTAAGCTCCAACACCAATTGGCAGAAAGCTTCGGTTTTAACACCCTAACTTAAATAAAAATATAAAAATAAATAAAAAAAATAAAAGGTCAAATGTGCTCTGACAAAGAAAACCTTGCTCATGAGGCGGATATCTGAGTACAAAGTTGATGAAAAAAGGTGGTGAACAGCTGAATTCTGCTCACAGAATTCATTCATTCACTTTCTTATCCACTTAATCTTAAACTGGGGGCCAGCTGGCAGAACTAGATAGGGTGTCAAATCTATCATATGGCACATACACTCACACTAATACACTTAACAGTGGCCAACTTAGGATAATCATTTGAAGGACCCAAACCTCTCAACCTTGTAAACATTCCAGGAACTTCTTGCTGTGGGACAACAGTGCTACCCAACAGGCCACCATGATGCCCACACATAATGTAAGTCAATTTAATTCAGTTAAATTAAATTTATTTCTAAACATGTATCAATGTATTATTCAGCCTATTGTAATGGTACAATATACAGTATTTCATAGCAGCTCTCCAAAAGACCCAAGACACCCCAACTGAGCAAGCCAAAGGCAAGAATATACTTAAGGATTTTCCCCAATATTGAAAGGACATGGAAACTACTACTGCATTAGCAATTTAATAAATAATATGTTGTTAGGGTTCGTGCCGCACCCGTTTCGTTTCGCCGCGGCCGTCACATGGGTTCCCGTTTCGCTTTTGTTTACGTTTTCGCGTTCCCCCACATGGCAGTTTGTTTTGGTTTCCTCCGCGTCGAGCTATTGGTTTTCGTTTCTGTCCGTCATGCCCCCGTTTCATTTCGTGCACCTGTTCCTCGTTTTCCGTTCACAGGTGCACATTATTTAAGCCTGGCGCTCACTAGCGTGGGTGCCGGTTCATTGTATGTTGTATGCTTATTGTTTGTCGTTCGTCCCCAAGGCTTATTGTATGTTCGTGGTTGGATTTGTGTCGGTGTTAGTACACAGATGTCTTGTTGACGTTTTCTGTTTGATTCTACGCTGCACATCTCCTCGGCTTCCATGCCTTTCACCTCTGAGGCTGTGGTGGTCGTCCCTTTGGTTGGACCGTCCGGTTGCACCGCCATTCCAGGTAGTCTGGTACTACGGTAGTGACCGGCGGTCCACCTTCCCTGGGACGGCTCCCGCCTTCCTGCTGGACTCACGGCTTCCACGCCGCCTTAGGACTCGCGGTTCCCGTGCTGCTGCAGGACTCACGGTTCCCATGCCGTCTCTGGACTATGCTTTTCTGTGTGTCAGAACCCCAGCGCTCCGGCACCGTCTCCGACCCGTCCAGTACCAAGGCAGACCTCACCTCTGCGCCTCGTCGGCATCCCCAACAGCCACGAGGCCTTCACTTCGAGCGTCGGCATTCTTCTGGGTCCGCTCCTTCCTGGGACGCCAGGTACCCTGCGCGGCGGCTCGGCGCCCGCCGAGAGGCCAGGTTGGCTTTCCCCGGCTGCGAGGGCTTTCACCAGGTTCTGGTCCCAGGATTCGGGACGGGCAAAGGACTTCTTCACCTCGATGCCGGACTGGGGTTCCATTTCGGTTTATTTATTCTTTAATCTGTCTGTGGATCATTGCATTTTGGGATCCGGTTTAAAATCTGGTGGGGTTCCTGGGGATTTGGCGAGTCCAGGAATGGTCTGGCAGAGATCTCAGGGACGCCCCATCCTAACACTTTAATCGCTAAATCACCGCATAAACTTAACAAACCACTTGTTGTTAAGCTTAAATCGGGTCGTTTACGTAGCTAAAGTTGCTAACGTAACGTCAAGCGATTCAGTTTCTGTTTGAGGAATCGATCCCTGGTTCGGAGGAAATCAAGTCACGTGAATCGACTCCTTTTGGCTCAGCATTCGATTCCGGATGCGAATGAATCAAATCGCGAACGACGTCTCGATTTTAAAAATAATGTTTGTTAAAATGTTAAGGTTGTACCGGAGCGATGTGGCGATCTTAATAAAAAAATAAATTCACTCCTATATAAATAAATATCCTACCTCAGAACGCTTTAGCCGTCTGCTAACTTGCTACCTGTCGTCCGAGATGGCAGGTTGTGGATTTGTAGGTTCTCCAGACATCGAAATGTGTGCACAGTCACTTAAAAACTTTAGTTTTACATCGTTTCCACTGAAACCGACCTTTATTTACAGCTTACAATCCGTATAATACGTCAATTCTAACGTACGACAAAAAGCACAGCCTCGTTACACGTGTGTAAGAACAGACTTTTTAATTGTTTGTTCCTCGGATGTTTTTACTTAAGAATCTACTGAGGAGGGAAGAAAAAAATACAAATAAATCTTTATTTTTTAGCACTTTTCAATTCCTCGAGGACTGTGTGGAATCAAAACAAGGAAGGAGGAAGAAATAAAAATACATTTTTATTTAAAAATAACATTTATTTAACCTACAATTAAATAAAAGTGAATCTGGAAAAAAATGTAATGAACAGAAGAAAACCGTTGGCTCTCCACCGGAGGGTGGAAAAAGCTAAAAAAAAAATTATTATTATTTTTATTTTTTTAATTTCAACCATTGGTGCTATGGCGGATCCGAGACATACAAAAAAAAAAAAAAAAGTTTATTTTTTTTTCTTCAAATATGATCGTCGGCGGATCCACGAAACGAGTAATAAAAAAAAAGTCTAAAAGCCTAATCCTGGATCAGAGAAATGCCAGGGCAGCCTTTTTTTCCCTTGGAGCTCCCCCATGAGTATCTTAAGTATCTAAATCTTTTTATGGCCACGATTTACTTCAGTTCTGTCCGTTTTGTCCTTCTCTCTCTGTTTCCATGTATAACTTTTTTAATTATTTTAAAGATTTCGTCCCCTTTTCTCTTATGGGGAATCCGAATTTCTGCATTAAATACCGACCCAAGGTCGACCGTTGGTCCGACATGTCGTTCGTGCTCGTCTTTACTGACCTGCCTGCGTGATGTCGTGATTAGTATACGTTACCCTCCGATTATACACCATGTTCATCAGAACGTGTGAATCGGGGAATCTTTGTATTCGAATTCAGCATTTTCGCTTCTCCAAATGTTAGTGTTTGCAGCATATGAACCAGTTGAAGAGCAGCAGCTTCCTCTAGCTCCTCCTCACCTCACAAGCTGTGTTATCATGCTGCTGGATAATCTGTCTTACACTAAGCAGCCTGTGTCATGTGACGCCAGCAAAGATCTGTCAGCGTGTTGTCCTGCTGAGCAGACGGTGCTCCGTCGATGGGGCGAATACTTTCTCCGCTTAGCAGCTCAAACCTGAAGGAAGGTCTGTCACACTTGCGTTTACGGTCCGAGCTGTGCCCATGGTTGCCAAGTCTTCAAATGTAGGGTAAAAAGCTCCTGCAGCTTGTGTGTGACCAAGCTCCCTAGTGGAGCGCTTTCCATCCGGTGCGAGAACTTTTCTGGGACGTCATTTTGCATCGTATACATGATCTGGGGTGTCCGGCCCCCAGACGTTCTCAGCCGACCTTTTATGTCCTGTGAGCTGTGAGTTACAAAGTGGGTCGGACTTGCTTGCCCAGTTGCATCCCACAGGTTCTCAGATTGACGTCTGGGGAATTTAGAGGCCGGGTCAACACCCTGAATCGCGTCAGACCATTCCTGTGCTTTGTTACGACGTCTTTTTACGCCGTTCTAATGTAAATGTAGAAAAAACAAGGTGTTTTCCTGAGAAAAACGCGCCACAGTTCCCCCCCGAGCAGCATCGGAAACCTAAACTGGAACTGGAACTGTCTGTCCTTCGGTCCCGGACTGCTTTATTCTTCTTAGTGTACGACATGGCTCGCCGGCTGCACACAACCAAGAGGGAATGAGTCCGCTCGAAAAGACGGGAATTTCCAGACTTTCCCGTTTCTGTCTGTTTGTGTATAATGTACCATCAAGCTATGACATAAATCATGTTTACGGCGGTAAAAATGCACACGCTAAACCTTTTGGCTTTCGCACCGTATTTCGCGTCTTGCTCTCGCTTGTAAGGAATGTAAGCAAGCTTGTGCCACAGACCTGTAAAGTCCTCTGGCTGTTTGTGTCAGATTTCCATTTAAATGTTACTCGTTAGGTGAGTCGTAACAGTCAAAGTCGAATGCAAGCCTAGGGCGACAGTGGCAAGGAAAATCCCTGAGTACGAGTATAGAAGCAGGAACTCAAAAAAAGACTCAAAAAGGGACCCCACCTCCTTGGGAGACCACGATTTGTCGTTAAGAATTATTCTTATTGCAATCAGTCTCATTCTAATTCTTAGAACTAGGTAATAATGGGTCATATACATGTCTTATCTATGTCTCGTTCACGTCTGAGTGACGGAAAACTAGTACTGGCAAATCTGCCGAGTCTTGGAACGTGTTAGTGTTTTAAGTTTAACAAAAGATCAATAGATGAGAAGGAATGTCTTGTAGGGAACCTGGTTTAATTTCGTTCTTTTAAATTCATGTTGTTAATTTATCTAAACTAAAAACTGTGTGCAAAGTATTGAAGCTACCGTGTTAAGAGGTTAAAGCGTATACACACACACACACACACGCACGTCGTTCTCAATGAGCTTTTGGGCCGCCCAGTACTCCGCTGCGACGGCCGTTAAAGTGCGACACGGCTCGAGGCCTCGCTTAACGCTCCCGTCTTTGGCGTTTAGCAGCTATTCATTACGGTCCAGGTCTGGTCGTTGCGTTTGATGTGTCTAAGCGGCGTGTTCTGCATCCTGTCAGCGCTCACGCCCGGCGGCCGACTCCTCTAACGTCACACTGTCTCCTCTCTCTCTCTCTCTCCTCAGGTGTCGGGCATGAACGCGGCTCCGGCCCTCTGATGCCCCTGACCTAGGGCCTGCCCGGTGGACTGTGCATTCGCCCCTCGCCGCCGCCAACATGCTGATCAAAGAGTACCGCATCCCCATGCCCATGAGCGTGGAGGAGTACCGCATCGCCCAGCTCTACATGATCCAGGTCGGTCTTTTTTTTTTTTTCTTTCTTCTCCATCCGCTAATCATTCCACCAGAATGCTCTCGTTGCTGATCTCGTTGCTCCTTGTGGAGGTGCGTATAAAGGAGGCCACACCCTGTTTCGTTCTGCACCAGGGGCGTAAGCAGTGCCACGTTCCAGTGCAACTTTAAGAGCAAAGCGGTAAACAGTCCCACTCGCAGTTTTATCCTGGGTTTCTGAGCAGCACTGCAGGGCCCAAAGACTACGTTTCCCATAATGCATCTTTCAGCATCTTTTCTCGTTGTTTTGGGGACAGCAGGTACAGCTGTGCCCCTGTCAATTCTGCACTCGCCTGCCAGTGGTCACAAGTTGTACGTTAGGGACCCCAGACGGGACCCCAGACGGGACGGGAAATGGATGTAAAAAGTTTGGGATGGAGAGAAAATAAATAACCATTAAACATTACCCACAATCCATTGAGGAGCTTACAGGCCTAAACGCTTTGCTGGGACTCCTGTGGTCCTGAGGTCGTCCTTTTTAGGCTACTGGTGCTGACTGGACGATTTAGTGAGGGTCCACTGGTAGTGGGTTTTGTGGCGTTTGGAAGGATGATGGATTTGAATGTTTGGGGTTATTTTAAAGGGCAGGAACAGATTTACCTGCAGCTCTACGCCCTGACGTTCTGTACTGTGGCAAAACCTGCCAGACCTGAAATATGTCCCTGCAGTTTTTGTGGAGGGCAGGGCCCGGGCATGGAGGCTGTCATTTAGGTTCCTGACGCGTGTTCCTGCGCTGTGGAGCAGATATAAATAGTTCCGTTGTGCAAGCGCCGGGTTTGGGCGTTTCGGATAAAGATGATGTAATTCAGGATCGTCCGCCCCACCCCTTAACCATGCCCGCTGCAGGCTTTTCTGAGCGAACAGAGACGGAAGGGCCGTTCTGTAAAAGCAGCGAGCCGGCGCCCGTTCAGCCAGCCGGCGGGTCGGCCTTTTTTATCAGGAGAGCAGGTCGTGACTGCGAAGAGAGAGAATTAGAGGGAGGGAGGGAGGGAGGCAGGGAGGGGCCGGGCTGCTCGAGGAGAGGCCTCAGGTGCCTGCTGGTCCACCCACAGGCTCGGCTCGGCTCGGCTCGGCTCGCTGCCAGTCGTAAGCGTTTATTTAGCAGCCTGTCAAACCTGCCGTGGCAGAGGCGAGACGGCACCGTGCGGCTCACGTACCGAGACGTTCCGTGTGTCCAGTTCATCGCCTGTCCTGGGCGGGATGGCAGGGTGTCACGGAATGCACTGGGCGTATAAAGGGAGTGCCCCCGTGACTTGACGGGAGGTCACTTTTGCGGCCAGTCATACGTTAGGACGGTCAGTGGTGTCCTCAGACTTTTGCTCAGCGCTGTAAACGTTTTGAAGGAATAACACGTTGCTCTGGCTGGATAATTTTAGCTACAGTGTCTTTTTTTCCCGCCACACAGATGTTATAAACATGTACCAGCCATCTGCTGGGCCGTGCACGACATGTCGGGGTAGGGCTTACCTAATGGCCGCGGGCAGGCCGGGCACAGAGCATGGCACACAGGTAGTCTGACAGATTTGGCCCTGCTGGTGAAGCTATAAATGTCCTCCTTGGCGTTTTTGTTTCTCTACCTTTGGGCCGTTACAGTAACAGAGTCGGTGTAATGACCTCCCGGATTTTGTGTGTGTGTGTGTGTGTGTGTGTGTGTTGGCTTTGGATTGGTGTTAGAGTGCAAATCTGTCTTCTGAGCTCTGTGCTATGAGTCAGAACAGTTGTCAGGAGGCGCAGGCAGATTTTTTCTCGGTGCAAGGCGGCGGTAAAAATATCCAGCGCCGCCTCGGCACGTTTCATATTTTTGCTGTTGTTGTTGTTGTGTTTTTTTCGCGTTTATTCTTTAATTCCGATTCTGCCTCTCCTCTCTCCGTTGAAATTCTCCAACCCTGTGCAGACACGCACGGGAAAGAATCCGAACAAGCCGTCATGTTCCCGTCTCCGAGCCCAGCTCCCCCTGCACCCGCGCTCTCGCAGCGTCACAGCTGAGCCCCGGCTGCCATGGTTACGGATGACATCAGCATGAGCGTGGCCCTTTTTTTTTTTTTTTGTTGTATTATTTTTTTTTCCTCTCGCTCGGAGCGAGCGCTGGTGTTGGGAGCCGAGACGGAGGGAGAGGTCATGATGATGCAGGCATGTTGCCACGGCAACTTTTGCTCCGCCGATTTTTGTTACCCATCCACCAGCCGCAGCGAAATGAGGGCGAGGGGAGGAGGAGGGGGGAAAATGCCCGTCGAATCCTTCAGACGGGTCTCGACGTCATCCTCATATAGGGCAGGATCTCCAGAAAAGAGAAGCTCGTCCTCCGATGGCCCACACCGTCCTAGGATATGGACACTCCCGAGCCTCCACTGTTGAGCCACTTAAGCGAAACTCTTAACCCTCGATCGAAGACGCTCAGTCTGCCCTTTGGTACGAACCATGACGCTCACGGATATCTATAGACGTCCATTTCTGAGCTGTCTGACTCACCCAGTGATCCATTACCAGCCCGGGGGTGCTGCACAAAAGCCTTTTTATTATAATATACAGCTTTTTAAGTGCCTTAATTATTTATTTATATTAAACACCTCCTCTGGCTCGGATGTAAGAGCTTTATTAGCTTCTGAATACCTTTGGGATTTCCGAAAATGCAACGACTGGATCAAGCTGGAAACACCGTTTTATGCAGTTGCATATTTTGAACACCAGAGGGCGAAATCATCATCATAATAATAATGCGTCAGCCGTTCTGAGCGAGACTCGCGTTTTTCTTTATTTGCAGCAAATGTACAAGAAAAATAATATTCATTAGGAAAAAAGGGAATGTTTTTACGAGGTTAATAAAGACCAGGCCTGAGGCCTGCTCAGAGTTTGTCAAAATACAATTTGTACCTGTTAAATAAAACAAAAACACACTTGCTGCAAAATGTAAAATGATCCAAAGAGAGATTTTAACTCATTTATTTGATATTTAGGTTCATTTTTGCCACCTTTTCTGGTTTGGAGGGGGCAGATTTGTTTTGGATCAAAAGTTGGCAGGAGACGAAAATGTGCTTTGTTTTGTATTGTTTAACTTCTGAAATCAAAAAGGGACATCTTTTTTTTTTTTATGGACTGTGAAATTGATCAGTAAAGATGCAACATTTATCCAGCAAGCAGTCATCATTTTCCATGTCTGATTTTTATTTTTAATTTTTTTTTTAAGGTCAGACTTTTTTAATTGTTTGTTCCTCGGATGTTCCTACTTAAGAATCTACTGAGGAGGGAGGAAAAAAATACAAATA
>JAUZSU010005462.1:0-11381 GCA_034780255.1 Parotocinclus maculicauda
ACTATTTCATAGCGTCCTCTGTTCTATGTTCAGTGCTGTTATTTACAAGAAGTAATTCAGCATTTTGGCTCTTCTTTCTGCAGATGCTAATTAGTTCTTTCTTACTCTGCAAAGCTGAATTTGTGTTCTACGTCATTTAATGTATTTGTTTGATCCTCAGGATTTTGATTCTATTTATATAAAAGGGCAGATATTTATTTGATTATTTATTTATATGGTTTTTGGAATATGCTAAATTCCTTCCATTTGTTTTGTTAATAAAAATATTGGAATTAAATTCATCCTGGGTTTGTTTCAAGTAGTCACATCGTAAAGAAAAAAACTCTGTATAGTAGAAAACGATTCGAGATGCATCGATAATCGTTGCCCTCTGAATCGTCATCGAATCGTGAGGAGCCTAGAGATTCCCACCCCTATTATATATAAACTGATCACAAAATATTTTTAGTGGTTTTTTTGTGAGCAATGTATATATTGTAGATTGTATGTTGCTTTATAAAAGTTTAACATTGAGCTATGAAGCAATTTTTGCAGTGCGCCCTTTTGTAGATAAGATTATTTTTAAGCCACGCAAACATTATTTTAAACAATCTAACTCAGCTTCATTTGGAACAAAACAAAACGAAGTGACAAATTACATTAACAGTGGGATTTTTATTAACAGTGTAATAAGTTATTTTTACATTATTTATCTTACATTACATTTATCTTACATTTTGATTTTGTATGATAGCAGTGCTGAAACATGCCTTGCTGCGCTCTCGTACTTTGCGAACCACTGCATTAAATGATTTTTGTTGTATTCCTGACGACATATGTTTTCATTATTGAAGGATTATTTTACTATTTTAAGTATTAGAGGATAACAGCTGTTCCTGATATCTTGATATTGTTCTGCATGCATGTGATCGCATTACATCAGCATGATTGTCCCATCACCATTCTTTTAAAAATTTTGATTACACGGACACTCGATGCACTCAAGGTTGGTGCGAAGATGTATGCATGTGTGAACAATGTGGAAAAATGAGTCACCAGGGAGTGATTTAATTGAAAGTGTATAAACCAATGTGTTATGGGGCTCAACAACCACATGAAAAATAACCTCTAATGGCTTCCCTCTTGAGTGCAAACATAAGCCAAGATCACCCGCTGTCCAGCTTAAGACTGCTCAAAGGGACGGCTTTAATTCCAAACGGCCCTCAGAGGATTGTGGTTAGTGTATTAATATTTATTATGGAACTGCTCTCAATGTTGCAACACTGCAGCGAGTTTCTATTTTCCATCTGAAATTCTAAATAAGGGAGAAGTGTCTCACCAAATGGGTGCAGTACCCTTTTATAATGCCTCTAAAAAAGTTTACCCAACTGCAGCAGTAAAAAACTTAAACTGCACATTTCAACCTACATTTAATAAGTTCTCAGTCCACGGAAGGAGCACAAACATATGCACATGGCAGTGAAATTACCCAGGGTTGTTCCTTGTAATATTGTGTTAACTTCTTTTGTTTAGAACGCCAGCAAAACATGTAACTGGACCAGGAGGACCCAAACATTACAAAACTGTGCGTGCATGTGTGTGTTTGTGTTAGGGACAGTGTAAGCATACCGAATACTTCTAGCCATGAAGTCCATTAATAGAAGAACACCATCTGCTGGCTGGATGCATGGGTGGAGGACTTTTCTGAGTGCAGCCATGACCGTGATATAGTGATGGGACCTGTGCAAGTGAGATCAGATTTAGATACAGAAACGTTGGTAGTGGATTTTAAACAGAGGGACTAAACAGTTGCTGCCCATTCTATGAAACACGCCATGTTAATATGTTTAGATGCACAGTGCAGCTCCTCTATATGCCCACTGACCTTTTGCACGCTGCACACTGTTGTCAATTAGCTAGTTGTCTTTTTTATTGATAAATAAGAAAAGAGAAGGCTAGCAAAAGCAACATATGGTTTATGTGAACTGGCACAGTAGTATATCCAGGTGTAAAAGTCATCACTAAACAACACTATATTATGACATTAATAAAGTTAATGATTCTGGCCAACTGTAGGCTAATGTAAATGTGTTAATGTAGGTGTAAATGTTTAAAATGCTCGGTTATGATACAGTGTAGACTATATGAAACTCAATCACGATACATTAACAACTTATAACATACAAAGTAACTCCATTAATGCAGTGTGAATTTTACAGGAGGTCTGGAATGGATTCAAGTCAATACATTTTGTGTGTGTGTGTATATATATATATATACACAGTACATGCCTACAGACTGAGTCAAAAGCCACAGGAAGATCATTTTACCTTTTAGGCTATGACCAGGACATGGCCGCCATCTTAAAAAACGCCATACTGAATCATGATGGGCAAGTTTTTCCATTGGAAAGGTGGTCATGTAGCAAATTAAAGAAGACCAAAATTGTCTGAGAAATCGATTACCACAATTAGATTTGCAATATATTGTGGTTCAAAAGTTATCAACACAGAAAGTTCAAAGCTTTTGTTGTTTGTTGCAGGTAACTGGAGATAATATTTATGATTCTAATGTCCGGGAAATGCAGCTGCCGTATCATAGCAACAGACTTTAACAACCGACCACCAATTTCACACAGCATTGTTGCATTCCTAATAGGCAAATTTTGAGAATCCGGGACTATGGACAACAAGCCACATAGTGATCGTTCGAAGAACCACTACCGACCAAGAAACCTCAACAATGGTTTTGGCAGCCACATTTGCGACGTAGAACGCAACGTGTCCTGTGACTTTTGACTCGCACTGTGTATATTCAGTCCCTTTAGAGTAATCATTATGTACTCGCTCACATACAACAAACCACCTTCCAGATCACTCACTGGCACCCGTCTGACATTAATTGTAGCTGTTTGATTACTTTGATTATTAAAACAGACTGTTTCATGAGAAATTCTCTACTAGTGAAAAAAATCTTCATGGTTGCAAAGGTGTTTTTTTTTTTTTGTTGTTGTTGTTTTTTTTAAGTCTCTGGTAAAAAAAAAATTGTGGAAAGAAACAAAACTAGAAGAATCAAAAAAATTACAGAGACTTTCAGCTATTCCTCAGAGTACTTTTCAGAGCATTACTCAAAAGTTTAAAGTAAATGGTAGCACCAGTACCTTGCCTAAATTGAACTGCCCTTCAAACTGGAAGAGCCAGGTGGTAAATTATCAGCCACCAAGACGCCTGTCGTAACTTTGTAAGACTTGCAAGACTTTATGGCTGTGAGGTTTTTGGCCTGTGGCAACAATCTCACAGTCGTTACACAAAGTTGACATTTATTGCACAAAAAACAAGAAATAAAACCTTTTGGAAAATGTGCCACACTGAGTTCCATTGTGACATGTGGCAAATGTCTAGTGAGAGCAAGATTTGAACTTTGAGGCCTGATATCCAAATATATAATCCAACCACACAGTTCATCAAATATAGAGTACTTATTTTGAAGCATGGTGGTGGTAACATTATGTAATAGGGATGTTTTTCTTCAGTGAAAACTGGGCAATTTATCAGGATTGAAGGGAAAACAGATGTGTCCAAGTATGCCTAAACTCTTGAGGAAATTTCCTCAGCTCTCTACTGTACAGCTGATGATGGATAGGTGGTTCACTTTCCAGCACAACAACAATTCTAAACAGACCACAAAAACAATGCAGTAACTTAAGAATAGCATGGGGAACATCCTTGAATTGCACAGCCCTGACCAAAATCCAATTTGAATGTATTGGATGAGAACAGGCCGTTTGCTGTGAGGCATGAAATTTGACTAAACTTGATCAGTTCTCCAGGGGCAATGGGCAGACATTCTCCAGTCTAGTGGCAAAGTTGATATATTCAACAAATGGCTGTACAGGTATGACCGGACATTTTTTATGCAACTGTAATGTAAATATATGTTATTTTCACAAGGTCACTGTGTGCAAACGATACAAAAATGCATCAAAGATGCAATTGAAAACATGATTGGAACGCTGCCATCTACACAGCATCAAAGCCTAAACTGTACCCATGACTCCCTCAAAGGAAATATACAACACTGGGCTTCTTCAGTTACAAGCACATATTAACCATCACTCTCACTGTAGAATCAAAATATAAATGCACACAATGGAATATAATCAGGAATAAACCTACCTCACTGGCTTCACACAAACAAGAGGGATTGAGTTTAATTGAGGAAATACACATTTCCAGAGCAGGTAACACAGTATCAGTAAGTAGGTAAATGCAGCATGACACTATGAATATGAATATTCATGAATATTTTTGTCTCCGTATTTTAGTAGAATTGGAACAGCGTGATCTATTTTAAGTGTTTATTTCTTTTAGTGTTGATTAAGACTAACGGGTAATGAAACCTCAAGAGTCATTATCTCCGAATATTAATTATTACAAAACACCTATTTCCTAAGCCTTTAAAATGGTTGATTTGTCTGGTTCATTAGGCTACCAGAATGTCCACAAAGCAGTTATTGACACTCCACAAGGAGGGTAAGCCACAAAAAGTAGCAAATTAATTAAAAGTTAAGTGGAAGGAAAAGTGTGGTAGAAAAAGGATGCACAAGCAAGAGCCTTGTCAAGAAAAGACCATTAAAACAATTGGGGGGAGATTCACAAAGAGTGGGCTGCTGCTGGAGCCACCACATACAGACGTACCCAGGACAGTGTCTCATTTCTTGTGTCAAGCAACTAATGAACACCAGAAGCTTCTTACCTGGGCCAAGGAAAAAAAGAACTGGACTGTTGCTTAGTGGTCCAAAGTCATGATTAGAGTAAATTTTGCATTTCATTTGGCAATCAAGGTCCCAGAGTCTGGAGGAAGAGTGGAGAGGCACACGGTCCAAGTTGCTTAAGATCTAGTGGGACATTTCCACCATCAGGGATGATACTTCATGCTACTTTCTGCCAACAAGCTTTATGGAGATACAAATTTCATTTTCCAGCAGGACATTTGGCCTGCCAAAAGTACCTATACCTTGTTTACTAACCATAGTTTCACTGACTTAAGCGCCATATAGAAGGCCACTATCAAAGCAACCTGGGCTTCCATAACACCACAGCAGTGCCACAGGCTGCCTCCATGCCACGCCCCATTAATGCAGTAATTCATGCAAAAGGAGCCCCCACCAAGGATTGAGGGCATATACTGTGTACATACCTTTTAGTACACTAGCATTTCTGTATTAAAAATCTTTTTTTTATTGGTCTTGTATCTAATTTACTGAGATAATGAATTTTGGGTTTTCATTGGCTTTAATCCGTAATCATCAACATAAGAAATAAATGTTTAAAATAGATATCTCTGTTTGTAATAAATCTGTATAACGTGTTTTACTTTTTGAATTTAATTACTGAAATAAATGAACTTTTTATGACATTCTAATTTATTTAAATGCAATTGTACATATTGAGACAAACATCAAAATATGACGTAAATGTTTTATGGCAGTAAAAATCAGTCATTCTAAATAATTTCAACTTTGACCACCTGTTTACGGTCACATCGTTTCCTATTATAGTTTATTATAATTGTTAAGACATGGTCATTAGAGCATACTGGATGGTGGTTTAACAGCACTGAGCTGTAGTTTAAGTGAAAGATTTCTGTACAAAGTATTACTTTGTAAGTATTAATTTATTTTTTAAGAATTGTTTATTGATTTATCTAGAAACGCTGTTAAAGTCACACGTATGAATACAAGAGCAGTGTGTCTGATAAGCTTGACAATAAAATTGACACCAACTTGATGTATGAGAATCTAAGTGAGCTCCTGTTCAGTCCAGACAGCTTCCGTAACGGTTCAGCGCCGTAGGCACTGCTGGTGGGAATCTAACAACAAAGTACTTTTGTTTCTTATCGAGGAAACAATCTCTACTCTTCAACCTTCAGCAATGTCAAAGGAACAAGAGGAGATGGGGCTGTTGGGAAATTTACCCAGCCACAGTGAACACAGTTCACTTAATAACGTTACCTGAGACTTGGGGCAGCGTACAAACGGCGTATTAGCGATCGTTTTGGTTACTCAAGTACATGTAATAAGTATCAACACACGCTTTGCATATTCAGGTCATCATAATCAAAACGTTGTTATGCGTTATTCTTTTTTGAAGGGTTGGGTATAATGGAAGTGTATATTTCCGTGAGATGGGCGTGAGAAAGTTACCCAAAAACACTTTGCAAATGCTTTCATTGTGAATTGGTCTTTAGAATAAAAGTCTGCTCCAACCCTGTGCTGGAGGGAAGTGTGACAGGGCATGCAACGATGCTGATAGAGGCCGTGTGAATTCAGTCAGACTAAGGTCGAGTCTCCTCCTTCATCTTCTGCGCTGGTGGTCAGACTGCGCTGTCCGGACCCAAACAACAGACTCGTTTGTTGTTTTCCCCCCGGGGGCTTGGAATTCGCTCAGCCGACATTGGCATGGTTTCCTGCTCTGGGTGCCAAGGCCAGTGACTGATCAGCAGGACACACACACACACACACACACACATTCACTCTGCACTATCTGGGTGTCTGGCTCTGCAGCTTTTCCTCCATCTCTCATGACATTTGCTATGGAGAAAAGATCAATGCCATCTCTTTCTTTTTGCGTTCACTTTCTCAGGTTTCTTTAAATGTACAGTGTAACTGTTCTGGGTTATTTCCTGTTTCATTTGAAAACTTCAAAGTGGCTCTTGCGCGGTGGCTGCGTGTGTTTAACCACATGTTCTTCACATGCCACACCATTAAAAAGTTACCAGCGTATCAGTGACCATGTAGCCATGTGGCCAGTGGCCATGCACAAGTCTTGATCTTTATTCTTATGTCCCAGATTGTATGTCCTCTGCTCATGATGAAGGGAACTACTCCACTTTTGGGCCCTTGATGTCCCAGGCCTAGGGGTCTTTGGAAGATTGTGGACTCAGTCTCGGGTCTAATTTACCATTCTCATGTGCACCGTTTGCCTTATGGTAGTCGGAATTCCTGTCTGTGGTAGTTGATGTGGGTGTATGCCATCATATCCTTTAAAAGGATTCAGTCCCCCATTTCACACACACCCTCAGACACAACCCTGTGACCTTGCTCTCCTGTGGCCGATAGCACTGGGTTGTGATTTAGTGCAATAATAAAATTACCACGTCTCTGGAAGCAGACAGGGCACCCACAACATCTGGCTCTAATAGAGTTATGAGCGATGGTGAGAGATACTCAACACGAACCCATGAAGCCGCTGAGCAGAAACCTTCATCAAGAACAAGCCAACCTGTTTCTTTATGTCTCTGTTCAGTCTAAGATGTGTTCTTCAGCTAGGCCATCTCACTTGGCTCTGGATTGTTTGATTGCTGTCTTTCATCTTTTGATTGGTTCTCATATTTAAACAGGCAGAGGTGTAGTAATTACTACAGAATTTGTGGAAGTATTGTTTGTTTTTTTGAACTCCTTTCCACTGCAAGTGCAAATACAAAACTGACCCAAACATCTCTTATATATTATATAGCATTTACCACCCACGACTCACAACTTGCACGAGGATGATCAGACTATAAATACCTGCACAGTGTTCGACAGGGTTCATAGATTGAGGAGATTTGTTTGAAGTGGAGAAAATGAAGTTAATTATTGACAAAAAGTAGTGATTGCATTAGTGCATACCAAAACCCATAGTGTAACCTAAGGCACAAGCAGAGGTGACCAGGATACCAGTCTATTGCAGGTTTTGTTTACTGCAGAACTTGATCTTCAACTTGAAAGACTTGTGGTTAAGGTACTTACAGTTACATTTACAGTTGGGTCCCTAAGCAAGGCCCTTAACCAACAATTACTTGGATTGTAAGACTGTATTAGATGTAAGTCGTTCTGGATAAGGGTGCCTGCTAAATGATGTAAATGTAAGACCAATATTGTATTCAAACCAAAGCCCTCAAGGACTGTTGTTTCCAGCAGTGTCTCTTACCTCCAAAATAAAAGATTTTCATGTGTATCAATTTATTTTAGGGTTTTCAATTGTAGTCTTATGTGACAATGTAGCACCTGTAGGTCCTGGAGGAATGCTGTTTTGTTTCACTGTGTAATTGTGGTTGAAATGACAGTAAAATCAGACTTTGAATAGGCTTTTGAATATCCACCTTGTAAGCTTTGTAATCAGTAATGATGAACATTTATCAAGCAAAGAAGAGATCAGAAAGGCAACAGCGACAAATTAAAATTTGCTATAATTTAATATACTTTTAAGTAATTATTTAATTAACATTTGGCCACGGATGGAGGACGGGTCCCCTGTTAAGTCTTGGTCCTCCCGAGGTTTCTTCCTACCACTTTCAGGGCGTTTTTCCTTGCCCCTGTCACCCTAGGCTTGCTCAACTTGGGATTGTAAAGCTGCTTTGAGACAATGCTCCATTGTAAAAAGCTCTATATAAATAAAATTGAATTGAATTAAATTGAACATTATAAAAACCTAAAACTGTTCTATCTTGGCTCACTGATCAGTAAGTGAATCCTGTGCCACTTGCTGCCGTGTTTGAACTAAAAATAAATGTTCTTGTACTTTTTTGATTGCTTTTGTTGGCAACAACCTTAACAATCAACACTCTTCACTGAGTTTTAATTTGTTGTGTGTTATGTGGCAAAGTAGCAGAGGTTCTAGCCACATAGCTGGGTACCATCATATCCTACTGGTACCAAAGATATAGGGCATTGGCAAGTGGGAAAAGAAAAGTTCCAGTTTTCTGGTACTAAAAGTTCTGATGGTTGGGTCCCTTAATCTACTGAGTGCAAGTATAGCATGACATCACTTCCTATTTTATAGGACATAAAGAAAACCGTTGGCTTTTACAGTGGCACTGAGTTCTACCCTCACCCCCACCCCAGTCATTTCCCCTTCTCCACTCAGAACATGTCTGACCAGAATGTGCCAAGTTCTTAAACACAATAAACTGTTTGGCCATTTCTTGAGGTTTTGACACGCAGAGTTACAAAATCGCGTTTTATATAATAACATTTGTTGACAAAAACACACACTCCAAATTGTCTGGGAGCAAAAAAAAATTGCTATGGATGTGAGAAAAACCTGGAAAAGTTCTCAATGCCATCAGGCGCCATCTATAGAAGAATGTTTCTTGGGAAGTTGGAATTTTTCTCTCTGGTCTGTCGTGAAAGCTGCGTTTGAGACGTGCAGACAAAGGCCATGTTGTATGTGAAAGAGGGTAAACTGTGGCAGGACTTTCTGTCTGGCCCAGAGAGAAAGCAAAACGGCCCAGACACTATTGTGCACCCGTGGCGGGCAGCCTGACTCGGCCATTCTGCGCTGAGTGAGTGAGGTCACTCCTGTCTATGCTGTGGCTTCAGTGCCTGATGTCTGCACACAACCCAGTAGTACACATTAGGACCTGCAGCACAGGGGGTTAATGTACAATAAATTAATCTGTTAAATTGTCCGGTTATGCACTGACTTTCCCCCAACCCTGTAAATTATTATGTGAATGTAAAAGAAAAAAAAGTAAAATGTAAAATTATATCATGATCATTTCTTTGGGTTCATCATTTCATCGTTTACTTTAGGCCGAGTCACAATCTGATATTATAATAATCATCTTTCATGCTAGTTAAATGTAGTAACCATATACATTTATCTGCTAGTTAATGTAAAGGTCTACAAACAAACAGAAATACAAGTTAACAGAACAGAAACCAGCATGAAGTACATTTCCTAACAAAATGTAAACAGTTAATTATGTAAATATTACTCCTGCACACTGCGCACAAATAATCCTAATAATAATAATAATATAAAAACTTAATAGTCCAGCTAGACCACAAAGCAGTAGTAGTGACAAAAACAGATGCTGCTCATTATGGATTCAGTCGTCTCTCTGCATATTTTGTACATTAGAAGAATTGTGGCTTTACAAAAATATGTGCTGCATCATGTTTTGTTAGGGGTGGAACAATACACTGCTCATAAGGATCTATTTACAATAATGAGTTCACAATTTTATTTTCCTTACATTTTGTTTATTTTTTTAAGTCTAAATTCACATTTCCTTGAAGAAGAATTTAAACCAAAAAAAAAACTTCAGTCCCTTGCAACAAAAAAAGAAGCAAGTTTAAAATTATGAAATGTTCTACTGTAGATTAACCAAGTAAAAACCTCCACAAAACCAAGTAAAAGCATAACTTTTTATTACTAAATAAAAGCAATTTATATAAAAAAAAATTTGTATGCTGCAAGTAAAAGAAATGAGGGGTTTTAAGTGCTATTGTAAACGTTTCACCAAATTTACGAGTAAAACAACAAGCTCTCTGAGGTATTAAACATCCCCAACCTTGAGTTGATCTTTAACTTGATGAGCTTCCATTTTCAGAATGGAAAATATGCATAATGACATATCATTGTGTTCTCTAGTGTTTAAAAATCGGCGTAATAAATACAATACGAGACGTCACGCATCTCTGTGATGCACATTGTGACACTTTTGCATGGCGATTCATCGTTACACACCCATGTTTTGTAGATAAATGATAGTAAATTACCCCTCCACACAGCTTTTAAGCAAATACCATACATGGTTCGTTTGAGATGTTACCTACCCAGAATCTAATCACTGATCTCTTGGGCATCTGCTATTTGATCAGTGTATCTTACTCAATTACATTCAGAGTCAGACAGGCTTTTGTTTTTTTAAACTCCTCTGTTGACATGTGGAAATCATGCCAGCTTAGAACCTGTGTGAGTAAGTAACAGAGAGGCAAAACGGGGTGGAATGCAAGGAATCAGTTTTGTAATATAAAAATGCCAACGTTGCTACAAATGCAGCTTATTAGAGTCTTGCAGATTTGATTAAGGTGGCAATAGCGTCTATTCACGTTAAGCCATTTAATGGCTGGAATTATAGACTCACTGACGAAAAAATGCACCAAGAAGGAGTTGTTGGCATCGCCTGAAACTAATGTACTGATATACAGGGGTTAGACAATGAAACTGAAACACCTTATTTTAGACAAAGGTTTGGCTTTAGCAGCCCGGCCGTGTATATTGACCCTGTGGATCCCAATGGACAGTTCTGGTGGAAACAGGAGAGTTAAGGTGCACATTTAGTTCTGCCATGATTTGGGGTTTTTGGGGTTAGCACCCAAACATCCCTTTCAGACAGCTTCCTCTTGCATCCACAGTTAACCCTGTTGGATGTGGTTCATCGTACTTGGTGGTATGCTGACATTACCCTGGATAACGTGGCTCTTGATACATCACAAAGACTTGCTGTCTTGGTCAAGACGTGCACCAACATCTTGTCCTCTTTTGAACTCTGGTATGTCACACAATGTTGTGCGCATTGCAATATTTTAAGCAAAACTGTGTTCTTACCCTGCTAATTGAACCTTCACA
>JAUZSU010005473.1:0-11380 GCA_034780255.1 Parotocinclus maculicauda
TTTGGAATAAGGCTGTAACGTAACAAAATGTGGAAAAAGTGAAGCGCTGTAAATACTTTCCGGATGCACTGTATATTGGCACAGTATTTTCTAAGAAAGATCTATAAGCTAAAGCTTTTGGACTGAGTTTTATGATGGTCAGTTGGAGTTCATTTAGTGTGTGTGAGAGACTAGTTCATCATCTTGATAATGGGTCTTCAAACCATTTCGTATTGGCCTTGCTGTCAGCCCATGTATCTTTCTCTTTCTCCAGTTGGAAAAGACCACCCATCTCTTATCTATTCTTCCTGACTGGGAAAGGCAAAATAAACAAGCTGCTAGCAGCCTTTGAGCCAACCTTGAATGGAGCGATAACCCCTATAATATGTGTGGGACAAGGAGGAAGGGTGTGGGCTTCAGAGGATGAGGAAATTATTCTAATCAATTTATTCACAGTCAATGGCTGGTGGAAGAATATAATTCATCAGCGCTTCAAAAAAAGCAAAGAAAATCTGCTCCTTGGCTGACTTTTCAAACCTGCAGGGGGGCAGGGTGCAGGCTGCAGGCTGCAGCTAAGTTGGTCAAAAGGGTTGTCGTAATATTTTTTTAGTCTCACTGTAAGCTCTGCAGAGCACACACTTGGGACGATGAAGGACAATCCAGAGCGTATTTTAGAAGAAACCAAAGTATGGTTGTGAGGATGGGCAGCAATTTATAGAAAAGAGCAGGGTTATTAAGACTAAGAAGTTTGATTTAATTATTATATAAGCTTTAAGGATTACGTTTTTGCTAACATGTAATCATTAATTCGAATAGGGCATTGTAACATTGAAACAAATTAAAACATTGTTAAAATAGTGTATAGTGTTATTAATATCTTGTTGAAGTATTGTGGTTTTGGGCTGTGTATCTTTCTGCAATCTCATGGAATATAATCATTTTAATACATTATTTTTGAAAGAAATGCTCCAAAGGTTTGATATGCTACACTTATCCTAGTTGGTGTGTGTCTCAAGAAGTTTTGGTGGGTTTGTCCTCTGTAAATCTCTGTTTGTGTGTTTGCTTTTTTGTGCAGTAGATTAGAAACAGACTGTTTGACCTGGCCACAGCCTGCGGGAGCCCAGGGAGTCCAGAATCTCTTATCGCACTGGACAGAAAGAGACTTGCCGGTTTGTTAGCCACAAACCCCTGCACATTTGCTTCTTCATCTCTTTGTCAAAAGATTTTTGATGAGCTGTATTAGAAGAGGCTGACTTTAATGTGGAACTCTTTCTGGCTTTTTCGCATTCTTTTGCCATGCTTCTTTCTATAGGCATTCATAAATGAAGTTTATTCCTCAAAAAATGTTGATATAGCTTTGGCCCATTCTATGGCTTTGTCCTATGGTTTAATAGTAGGTATGTATTGGTTTATTTATGATTTAATAATATTTTTGGTATAACTAGGTTGTCTATTTATAATACATTATATACTAAGTCATTCAGCTGAATTGAAATTAAAATGAATTGGAAAAAATACAAATAAAAGTATGTATTATACAATGTTAAGCATAGCAAATGTTCATATTAAACAAAAATGTGTCTTGACACATTTGCCCACAGATGTTGCAGCTTGGCCTGTAGATCCTGTACTCAAGCTTTTCTGTGGAGCAAACAATCCTTTAACTGGTGGTCTGTCCGGCCAAAGCCTGTTTACGTTTTGTACTTGCTCTTATTGAACCACTGCTCCCAACACAAGAGTATGACCTAGAACCATCCTGCTTCTATCAGTCCAGTGATGTGTCTTAACTGGGCAAAATGTCATTGTGTCATAGAGGTATGCCTAGAAGTCAGCAAGGGTACACTACACAAAAGTAGTAACCAGTAATCCAGTTTTCAGTAGTAAACAGGAATCCAGTAGTAACCAGTAATATAGGGGTAATCACCAGACCTGTAATAATTTAAAAATATATTTGTCAATGAGTGACAAATATTTTACTTGACTAGATTAGTTTAGTTACTTTAACTTTAATTGTCTTATAGCCGTGGAGAAGACAGAGATACATTTCACTGTGCTATAATACCTAGGCTTGCTCTATTTGGGAGTGGTCTTTTAAAATAATATAATATTGTAAAGCTGCTTTGAGTCAATGCTCCGTTGTAAAAAGCGCTATTTAAATAAATCTGTCCTTGTCAAGAATGTTTTATATTGCATAATATTTTTTCTATTTGCTTTCTAGTTCATGGATAAAGCATATTTTTGAACATAAAGCACAGTTGTATCCATATTGCAGGGTTGTATTCACTGCAAGCATTTTTTGTGAATGCTTTAAAGGATGAGTCAGGTGTTCCTGGTGGTATTTTTATTTAAAGTTACATAAGCACACAGCACAATGGAGTGGCAAAATGATTTTTCAAGATTTTAGCATTTCCAATGTTCCCTAATCCAGAAAGTTCATATTTCACCCGATGGAATCCATTTTCAACATTTTCCTAAATGGGAATATTTTGTCACTTCAGGGCTTCTCATACTACCAGACATTTTATGTATTTGGCTCGTTGTGAATCTATCACACCATTATTTAATGTCTCTGTAGCAGCAAATAAATATGCTGTCAAGTCATGGCTGTTGATATTGGCTGCCTCTCACCAGACATTTTTATCATCCGTGCCATGGTTTTAATAAAAGTCATAGACAGTGTTATATATTTTCTTTTTATTTCACTGTTCTTTACAAATGTTTACCTGCCAGTAGTGGGTTCTGACAATTGATTTAATTTTCATTTAAAAAAATGTTTTTAAAAAAAATATTTTTAATCAGTATTCTGGGTAAGTGGCTATATCTTAGTGTGAATTGTTTTGCATGCCATTTTTTATTTTTATGCTATTGATTTTCATGTATCTCTCCTAGTCAGTTGGATGAAGGTTGAATGAGCGATGGTGAACACATTCTACATCATATGAGTGAGTTAGTATTGATTTTGGAATAGGCTCTCTCTTTTATTTGTTAAGAGACCTCTGAGAATTTTAGATGCCTGGAGCTCTCAGCACCTGAGCAGACAGGAAATACGCTCTTCGTTTTCCATCTCTGGTTTAATGACTTTCTTAAACTAGACCCTTTACTGTACTTCTGTTTACTTATTTCTTTTTTTCTGTCATAATATATTAAGAAGCTGTGAGTTAATAAATGCCCTGTGCGATTTGTCCTCAAGCCTCAGAGTGATGATTAATTCAGTGAGATGGAGACTTTGCACAGGGCAGGCCTGAGAACAGCTGCGTTTCACAAGTTTCCTGTGTTTTATTAACACATTGAATAATTACAGTCACCAGCAGCCAAGTTGGAGCAGCACGATACTTTCAATTGGTTTCCTCTGCCAACATCATCTGACAGAGCCTTTATCTTTGGCATGTTATAGAAATTAGTGTGCACAAAAAAGAAAAAGTCATGAAACAGTTGATTAAGTAAAAGATTTTTCCAAACCAGCATCCATATATTTAAACAGATTTTTCAGTAGTAACAAATGTGGGGACACATATAGCACTTATTTTGGAAAAGTAATACATTTGGTTAATTTATTTAAATGCATTTTAATTTTATTAAACTGCATGTTGTATAGCCATATTTCTCAGCATTTTAAACAATCTGAGCTCCCGTGAGAATGAACATTTTGGCTTTGCAGCAGAATACTGGAGTGTGTTTGCTGTGCATTCATAACAGAGTTCACCTTCACATTCAGCAGAATATGCCACACAGTGAATCTGTAACACTACCATCATCTGCTGAGTTATATCAGTCAGTTTCCCTGCAGTGACTTTGAATAACGAGAAATTAATATTTGGGTATTTGTGTTTTAAGTTCAAACAGCTGTTAAAAGTCTTTATTGACAAGTCTATTCCCTTCCCTATTTCTGTGCACCCTTGCATAATTCCAGACATAGAAAACATGGTCCTGCTTAAATGAACTAGAAACCTAAAACTGGTAGTCTAGTCCATGTTTCAAATATATATTTTAAATCACCATTAACAAACTGTGGAAATAGTTTGTAGTATGTGTGTCATACAAACCAGCAAAACCTTTTTCCCCCCACAAAGACTGTAGAAACCCAAAAATTACAAGCTAAAGTGTGGGTATAAGTATAGAACCCCGCCACTCATTTCACAAATGCCTTCACTTTTCTGAAAATGCTTTCCACTTTATTTTGGACCATAGATCTGAGGTGATGTCAGTGATGTTGGACAGTGAGCTCACTATTGGCGTGCCGTTACATCTTGGTGTTTGGCATGACTGTGCAAGTGTGCCAAGCTTTCCATCAAGACTGACAAACCACTGCTTTTGTCTGGTTTTTGTTTTAGGTTGGTAAGACAGTTTTTAAGTTGAACAATGCTGAAATATCTTATCTCTAAAAGAAAGAAAAATTTATTATATTTTTGAATTATATTAATAATGAACTACTATTGAAAGAACACACATTAAAATATAATTGACTCTTTATTACATATATTTTTTTGTACTCTATATCGCTCTGTCTTTGTCAGCTGCATATTGCATGACTGGACCTTTTTATAATAAGACCTTTGTATTGTGCATTTTGTGTCAATCATATTTTAGTCAATAAACTGTCTGCTATTTATGTTTTTTGTTCTGCTAGTTTAGAAATCCATGTTTGCTAGAGCAGACTAATTTACATGCCAGGATTTAACTGATGTCGTCTTTTGTGCCACTGGTTGAAAATGCAAGATGTCAGATGGAGAACATGTAACAATAACAAGCACCCCCAACAAAACAAAACACAAAAAAACTGAAAACAGTAAGGTGCTAGGAAAGAGGACAATAAACTTAGCAGTTGCTTTCTGTGGCGGTTTTGATTGTGTGCTGCTTTTGCTAATACTGTTGTTGTGGAAAACAGCCCTCTATACTCGGAGAGAGAGGTTTCAGTATTTGGCTCCCTTTTGTTTTGCAAACAATGAAATTGCTTCTTGCCATGAATAATTTAGCCATTTGATACACAGCTGGTCATTGGGGCATGTAGAGACTATTTCTGAAATACAGCTTTATGTAAACCTAATACTGTGTGGCTATATGTACACTAATGTGTTGGTGTTAGGTATAGTTAGTTCTATTTATAGAGTGACCAGGGCATAGGTATGTTTTACAACCCCAAATTAGAAGTTGGGCTGGTATAGAAAATGCAAATTTTAGAGAGATGTAGTGTCCCTTATATGTACTTTGACTTTTTTGTAATTGCAGACATTATGAAACAAAGATATGCCATATTATTTGTTATTAAACATCCAATCCTGCATTTACATTATACATTCCAAATGTATGATGTAATTTTAAACAAGTCATGTAAACGAGTAGTTTGGTAAAAAGCAGTGCCACAAAAGGCTGAATCTTTGACGTGCAAAGGTGAGCAGATGATCTCCACTGGTCAACAAATTAGAAAATGATTGCAGTGTTTAAAAACAGTGATTTGACTTATTTTGCATTGTCTTGTTGAAAAAATGTGTGGATGTCCTTGGACAAGAGAGTGGTCTTGAAGGAATTCGTTCTCTAAGATCTCAATGTACTTTTCTGCATTAATGCTTCCATCACAGAAGTGAAAATGACTTTTGTCAAAGGCATTGAAACAGCCTCATACCATGAAAGACCATGGCTTGTGAACTTGTAGCTGATGATCGTCTGGTTGGTCCTTAATGTCTTTGGTCTGGAGCACACAGTCTGTCCACTCAGTCCACTGAGTGATAGTCCATCCCAGATGCTTCAGGGCTCGAGACCACTTCTGGACACGGTTAACATGAGGCTTTTTTTTTTTTTTTGAACAGACAAGTTTTGAATGTCATGTGTGAATGTAAATCTGTATTGTAGTGCTTGATAAAGGTTTGTCAAAGTAAGCCTGTAAACTACCTCAAAAATTGAGCTTATCCATACACTTGATAAAAAAAACAAGGTTTTATAATATTAAATGTTATGTGAACACTTAATCCTGTTTAGGGTTGCGGGAAAGCAGTCAACAGGGCACAAGGCAGGAAGTCCTAGAGAGAGTGGCAACAAATTGTAGTGCGCGCGCACACAGACACACACACACACACGTACTACAGGCACTTTAGAAACAGCAATAAACCTGACAGGAACTAGACTGTCGGAGTCCGACCGGGGGTTCTGGAGATGTTACCACCCTAATCGCTACAGAACTGTGCTAACCATAAATAAACTTTCATTTTAACAGATAACATATTTCTAGCAAATATGGCCATAGGTGGTGTTCATCGCCACCGTTGTTTTTCACTGGGAGTAGAAGGTGTGGCCTGTTTAAGAGGACATTTGCACCTACTCATTGATATGCTTAGCCAGCCAGGAATTTAAGTTAGGATTACCCAAACCTGCTTGCTTTCTTTGTGTCACAGATCCTTTTAGGTGGTAACAACATAATGATGATGCTTAGGTCAAATGTATTTGAGTACAAGTATGCATTTTGTTCAGGGAATGTAGTGGAGTTGAAGTGAATGTTGACAGGATTTTCGAAACTTGAGTTTAGTACACACATTATGTACCTGATGTTAGAGCAGTGCAACTCTTTATAGGTGCTATGAATGATGAGTAGGGGTGTATAAGACCATGGGAGCAGGGTTGAGATGACAATGTTGCTCTATGAGAACCTTCTGGCTCTCACTGCTACTGTCCATACTGACTCATTGTTGCTGCTGCTGCTGCTTAGGTTGTGTAGGTCATGAGACCTTTGTGAGTGATGTGCTGTGCTGTTTTAAGAGTCCCCTACCAGTGGTGGTACAGTGCTTTGATGTCCTCGGTTGTTGAGGAAAGTGCTCCTGGGGATCTAGAAATGTCCTGTTGTCCATTAGCAGCACCACATGAGGCTTCTGCTTTTCTGGGTTGGCTGTGGTGGGCTTGGAGGCAAGTGAGTGGAGATGTTTCTCTGTCCTCCTCCCAGTCTGTATTGTTCAGTCTCTCTCCCTCTTTCTCTCCCTCTCCCTCTCTCTTTCTTTCTCTCTCTCTCTCTCTCTCTCTCTCTTTCTCTCCTTCCCTCTCTTTCTCTCCTTCCCTCTTTTTCTCTCTCTGTCTGTGTCTGTCTCTCTTGCCACTTCACATTTTAACCCCACTTTTCCCTATGAGATTTGTGGGTGGCTCTGGAGCCTATGTGCCCTAAATGAAGTGCCAGTGCATTACAGAGCTGGAGTAGGTGTTGCTGTGCAACAACAGGGCATGATTTGTCTCATGGATAATGTTTTTAGCACTTTCGTAACTAAGCGAATACTTTATGAAATATTAGTTTTCCACGTATTTAAGTATTTAAGTTTTATGTTAAGGCATGCATAAGAATATCTTAGAATAAGAATATATTTGATAATATCACTGTTCATGCCTGGATCAGAATTATTACAGAGCTTTTTTTCTTGTCTTAACTGTAGTAACCCCACCTGTGTTGAATAAAAGGATGGGCTAAGTGAGAGGGAGCACAGTGAAAATGCCTGGAGGAAAAGCAGATGGAGGCGAGAATAGTGTGAGAAATGGACGGGGTGATTATCTAAGGATGGGGAGATGATTAATCTCCTTCTGTGAAGTGGATCCATTGATTGCAGTGTAATAATTCAGGAGTATAGAAGTAATGGAGGAAAATGTAGCTTAATACAGATATTTGCCAGGATTTTAGCGTAAATATCTTACAAATGAGTAGCATTTAGTACATCCAAATATTTCACAAAAAATTTGCTGCATAACATCCTTTCAGACAGCATTTATATACACACACACACACACACACACACACACCTATACAGTGGAGGAAATAATCATTTGATACCTTGCTGATTTTGTAAGTTTGGGAAAAGTCTAATAATTTTAAGAGTAGGTTAATATCTAAAAAAAAAAATCTAAATTATTTTGTATAAAACATATAAATGTATTTGCGTTTTGCATAGATAAATTAGTATTTTATCCCCTACCAAAGTTCTGGCTCCTTCAGCCCAGTTAGACGCTCCTAATCAACTTGTTACTCGCATTAACCCCAAACAGTAATCCCCAACCAGTTAAATTTCCAGCCTTTCATGTTCTGCTTACTCCAGTTTCCTCCCACATTCCAAAGACACAAACATGCGCTAGGTTAACTGGTTGCTCTAAATTAGCCAAGTACGAGTGTGTTTGACAAATATCGAGAAAACCTTGCTCCTGTTACGAGTACCTTATGCTGATGCGACATTAAATGTTTCTATAGCAGCATGGTTTGCTTGGTGCAGCTCTAGGAGGATATAAATAATTATATATTATAAGTATTATTAACTATATTTAAGTAAACTACATTACACGATAGTACTGTATTGGGTGCAGTATTATGCGACTGTAAGTTGCTTAGCTAGAGGTTAATGCCATCTATACTCAAGAAGTATGAAGGTCTACATACTTTTGGCCACATATTTGTAAAGACG
This sequence comes from Parotocinclus maculicauda, assembly GCA_034780255.1. Classification (NCBI taxonomy): domain Eukaryota; kingdom Metazoa; phylum Chordata; class Actinopteri; order Siluriformes; family Loricariidae; genus Parotocinclus; species Parotocinclus maculicauda. The sequence goes on from JAUZSU010005473.1 coordinate 8,400, forward strand.
AGATATGACATAGCTATATTAACAGCACCTTGTAATTTGTGTGAAGAATTTAAATTTGTATTTTATATGCATAAGGGCAAAGTGCACACTTGCTGGTCAGTAGGTGGCACACACAAAGCAATATATCTAATGCAGATGATGGTTGACCCAAATATTGCTTTATATAACCCTGGCACACTAGATTTGAGTTCTAATAGACATCATAGTAGTACTACAGGTACTAAGTGGGACAAATCAACGTTGTCTGTTTTGAGGCATAAGAAGGCCTTGGCTTTACCTCCAGGGGCTTGGGCTTCTTGTGAAAGTTATTCTGTGCTAATGAACCATTAAGTGCTAGTTATTAAACAGATTTCATATGTCTTGTGGTTATTGTCTCAGATCATCAGTGCAACTTTGTAAGGTTATGAGATAGACATTACTTTTCCTTTTACTGAGCAGACTTTTATATTCCTCCGAAAACATTAGTCTATTCATTAAACCAAATGTTTGCTTTGATTAAATTTATGACTTCCAGGGGAATTGTGAAGGCTGACATTTTGGTGGAATAGTTGCCGAAATGGAATATTGCAATTATCTAGTGTAGTACTTGTAAAAGGCTTTTTATTGCATGGAGTCAAACAAATTAGACCTCGGTATAATACATGACACAGCTATATGCTGCTTTTATGGAGCAAATTTACAGAAACAGTAGACATAATGCACTGTGGTACAGCTGGCTTTTTTAAACAAGGTTTTTTTTTTCCCCCTTTTTTTAAATTTTTTTTTTCAATAAAAGTATTGAGTGGCTGTGCTAGCCTATTTTCTGCCTGCCGGTATATACTGAATTGAACTTAATGGTAGAGTTGGTTCTTCTGTGTGAACCAGAGGGATATTAATCATAGTGTTTGTTTTCTCCACTGTAGCTGCAGAACCTCAGTAGTCTGGATCTCCGGCATATCTCCGAGCTGAACAACGAGACAGTGATGGAAGTGGTGAGAAAGTGCCGGAATCTCAGCTCCCTCAACCTCTGCCTCAATTGGAGTATCAATGATAGGTATGTAACTCACAAAATCATGAATCTTATCTAAAATGTCTTTATAGTGAACTGAACTTTACGTATCCTCAAAGGGATATATCTGGCCATATTGCTCACCGTTAGCAAAGCAGCACAAGTGTGTGCATGCAGAGGTGTGTTCTGTATATGGCAGTAGAGAGGAGTGCTCAGAGTCGTACTGCTGTTTTCAGGGGAGCAACATTTAAAAGGTTGTCACTGATTGTTTGTCAAGGATGCTCAAATGCAGAACCTCTCTGTGCGTTTTTTTTAATGTTTTTACACAGGATGTTTAACCTATAATGGGAGCACTGAAAATATGGTCATTAAAGAAAACGTTTTTGGTTAGCAAATCATTTAAGAATATAGTGTTTACAAACCCAAATTGAGATCTCTATTGTACAATCAGTCAATTAACAATTGTACAATTAACGTCACTCCATAATACTCTTTTCCACTAATTTCCACTCATTCCACTTTGTGAGCTTTAACACAATCTTAGCCTTTTCACCTTGTTCTTCTACTGAATAAGTAATTATTGGCTGCTACCCTTCCAAAATGACCATTCCTGATCAAGCTACCTTGGACTGAAGCTGCCTGATGCCGCTATTGCTCAAATGTATGGAGAGATCACAATAAATACTTGCCCCTTTTGTTGTTTTAAACTTTAATTTTAAATAATAGTAAATTGTCTGGCAGTTTCTACACTGTGCATGCATTAATTCATTAAGTCAAGTTGACACTAATCCTCAGTGGTGTGCAAAAGTATATTATATAAAACTATATATAAAGTATATATATTAAGTTTTTAACAGGGACGCCATTATATTTATTTAAAGTAATATTTAATTCCATGTATATCCTTGTTCATGTAAATAATACAGTCAATTGCCAGTTCTAATAGTTCATATATACACATGCTAATTGCATTATGCCTACCTGTGGTGAGCATTATCATCTACATTTAGCATCTATTTAGCCTTCACCGTGGCGTTTGAGTCACCACCAGACCTCAGAAACTGTTGACCACTAGTTTGCTGTAATTTCCATGACTGCACTGAAATTGTGTGGATATTCACATAGCTCTTACCAATGTTGATATTTTATTTTCCAAACAAGTTCTCTGAGGTTCAACTAAAACTGGCTTTGGGTTTAGGCCTTGTGTGTGTGAAGATTTTATTGACAAATTAGTGATGTGCAACATATATAGACTATGATTATATTTTAATTGTTGATTTAATGATGTGCAACACTTTCGCTGTTCACTCTTGGGGGAAAAAAACAGTTGTATTCACTGCATCATGTAGCCAGGTAGGACAGACTACTGTACATGTGTAGTGTGTTTGTTTCTAAAAGTGCATGGCTGAAGTTAAAAATGAGTGAACAAACTTCACCAGGAAACAAATTTTATACATCAATGTGATTAAATTGCTACATGGGGTTAATCATCACTTGCATCTAGGTGGTTTTGCTTTAGAAAAGACGGCTGTTGCTCAAAATATGGCAATATTCGAACTATGTTGGAAACCAGTTGCCAATAAAGACAGCTTGACAACTAACTTATTCATCTACCAATTAACCACTGTGCAGAATATGGAGATGATGACAAGCTTTGGGAGTTATCAGTCCAAGATAGGATTAAACCAACCAAAGTACCAACACGAAAAAAACACTTTTAATAGAGAAATATAGCACGGTATAACAAATGCTCTCACCAGTTACATTGTGAAAAAGACGGTAAAAACGGCGACTTAGGTGGGTTCAAACAATATCAATATATACAGTGGTGTGAAAAGGTGTTTGCCCCCTTTCTCATTTTCTGTTTTTTTGCATGTTTGTCACACTTAAATGTTTCGGAACATCAAACCAATTTGAATAATAGTCAAAGACAACACAAGTAAACACAAAATGCAATTTGTAAATGAAGGTGTTTATTATTAAGGGAGAAAAA
>JAUZSU010005484.1:0-11380 GCA_034780255.1 Parotocinclus maculicauda
GCTAAATTGGACCAGCCTGGTGGCCAATCTTCATTAATTGCACATTGCACCAGTAAGAGCAGAGTGTGAAGGTTCAAAATCCAAAAAACATAAAACCACGTCTGCCCAAATCATGTCAGAATTAAATGTGTACCTCAACTCTCTTGTTTCAACCAGAACTGTCCATCGGGATCCACAGGGTCAATATACACGGCCGGGCTGCTATAACCAAACCTTTGTCTAAAACCAGGTGTTTCATTTTCGTTGTCTAACCGCTCTAGGTGAATGTAAGATCTGTTTTTGCTACTATGGAGTGTCTGCCATTAGCTATACTGGTTCTAAAGTGTATTTTGTGGGCAAAATGACAAATTAATAATAATGATTAAATGCATTAATATGATGCATAATATAAATCATGGCACTACAGTGATGTATCTGTTTAATGCACTAACTCACTAGACAAGAGGATTTTGCCTCCCAGTGGTGCCCACTGAGCTGGTCAGGCGTCATATACACACATGTAGAGGTTCAGTGTGGGTTCAAGGGCACCCTATCACATTAACCGGGTTAAGTGGAGTTCAAATGTGAAAAAAAGTTTTGTTCAATACTTAGTTTTTGCCAGTTTTGGCCTGGGTCCTTTTTGTGTGGAGTTTACTTGTCCTCCTCTCATCTGTGTGGGTTTCCTCTGGGTTGTCCCATCCCACAGTACAAAGACGTGTTAGGTTAATTGATTACTCTAAATTGCCATTGATTTAAGCGTTTATATATATAGTGGGTGGGTGTGGGTGTGTGGCTGAAATGGCCACCGATGCTGATAGTAATGTTAAAAAGAAACATTGATTTCAATGTTTGTTTCTTGACTAGGCCATGTGCATAAGTGTAGTCCGCTGGCTTCCGGTTGTATCGCTGGTGGCATATCAGTTTCAGCGACTGGTCGCTGTCAATACCGTCCGCAAAGAACAGACAGCCTGTGGGAAAGAGGCCCACATGATCACTACTGTGTTCCATTCTGTTAGAATTCAAGGCAACTACGTATTAAGCTTCCGTCCTTTTCCGAAAAGAGACTGAACTTTGTGGCAAGTGGCTACGTAAGATTAGGTGTGATTGTTTCACGGTAACAAGCCACACAACGGTATGCAGTAAGCACTTTAGCAGCAATAAAAAATATTGCATCACCACAGGGAAAGAGAATGTTAAGTCACAGTGGTTCCGTATTTATTTACAATTATACAAAACTACAGACTCTATTCAGGGTTTGGCAGCGCCACACAAGCCCTAGCATTACGTATCGGATCCAGAGGAGCATGCATAGCACAGGCAGTTAACAAATGATGTGGTGATGGCAGTTGTCGTAGACCATGAGTGCTGTGTTCCTAGAAACAGTGTGCTTGTTGACCAAAATTACTATAATAGTATGTTATGGGAGATTGAAGGACCAGATACAAATGATTCGTTTAAATGACCACTTTGGATTGCAATGCTCAGCAGGATCATCAGAAGATGTTCAATTTTCCACCAGTTAAAACAATGTGCAAGCGGTGCCAATGGATGATCCAGACTAGTGTTTACAGATATTTTAATGGTTGATGATGCTCTTAACTGCTTAGTCTCACATCCCATTTCACCATGATATCAACCAGATTTGATATGCATGCAAATTTCTTGTGTTGTTAGGACATAAAACACATTGCCAGTAGTATGGTGGATAGTAAACAAAGCTCTTCATGTTAAGAGATTTAATTTCTACAGGGCCAAACTATAACCCCAAAGATAGCCCAAGCTGAAGATAGGCCAAGCCATCAAGCATCAGGGTGGATTATAAAAGGAAAATAGCTTGCCCTCTTGATCTGGAGGTATTTCAAGGCCCCTTTTCATGGCTGCTGTTAAATGTATCCCTCTGAAGAGTCTAGCAGCCAGTCGTTCCACAGAGCATGGCTTAGCATGACTTAGCATATCATATTTCCCCAAAATGTGAGGAGTTAAGTCTTGGTCTCCTTAGTTAGTGCCAATCTGCAGAAGAACTTCTAGTTGCACCCTTTATTTTGTGATGTTCCAGGTGACATCAAGAGGCTTAAAGTGCAGCTGTTGATGTTCACTACAAACAAACATGCATGCAGACTGCTGTATATGTCTGTATTCATCCAATGGTAGATCTGGGTGTAGTGGAACATCATGGTGGGCATCAGTGGGATTTTTAGCCCTCATGGGTTGCTGATATGACCAGGGACTGCCAGCTTGATCTTTATCAAGAGCAGAGTCCAATAGTGGCACCTCACAGGTGATATCTATGGTGCAGATTGTTGGTGCAGATATAGGGGCAAAGTCCTTGCAAGTCTTCAGGACAGCTTTGTACAGTGTACTCCTATTTGGAAATTTACAGACAGAAACATAAGCTACACTCTTTAAGAAGTCTGGTTCTTCAGTAAATAAAAGTTATATACAGAGAAATGTACACTTTAATAACTGATTGAAGTTATTTGCAGCATGAAGGAGTGTTACATATTGATGGATTATGTAGGTGGTTTAGGGAACACCTTTTTAAAATGGTTTCAAATGCACTGTTCATCTCTCTGTGTTTTAATTTAGCCAGTCTTTATTAGGAAATAAAATACGTTTACAGACATCCAACTAGGCTAGGCTAATGGTGTAAGATTAACTACTGACCCTCATAATTGTGAAGCTAGCTTGATACATATAACTTGAAGCCTTTCTCCCACTTGCTTGTGGGTGCAGGTGAAAGAGCGTCTACAATTCTGTGCACGTTGTCAGCATTTATATTTGGTAAATCTTGCAGATACCAAGAAAAATATTTTCACTGTACCATTGTGTGACTGGCCAGGTCACAGTGTGTACTCCAACAAACCAAAAACTGATATGCTACCTGCAGAGGATTCTGGAAACAAGAGAACTACAGTTATGCACCTAGTGCATTTTTGCCCAGTCGTGATTTGTATTCAGTTCTCTTTCTGCATTTTGTTCATTGTCTGTTCTGTATTTTGGTCTGTGCAGTTTAAGCAATAATATTCTTAATTTTATATTTATGTTGACTTTCTTGATGTGTGTGATTCCCTTTTCAGGTCTGTTCTACTTTCTTGGCTCTATTGTAAACTTCAGTCAGGACTCTGATGTGCATTTCAAATACATCCAAGCAGCATGCAAGACAGGCCAGATCAAAGAGGTAGAGCGAATCTGCAGAGAGAGCAACTGCTATGACCCAGAACGGGTCAAAAACTTCCTCAAGGTAAACAACCAATTACTGTTCAAAAAATGTCATTTAAAAAGAAAAAAAAGACAAGTGAGCTGTTAAAAGAAAACAGTTACATTAAAGTTACTGGTTAGTTGTCAGGGCGTTATTGTCACAGTGATGTGGTATCCCAGAGGGTTGTAAGGTAAGCTTAATTATCCCTGGTGTTTCCTAAGGGTTTGCTGTGATTGTTTTCAATTTATCCAAAGTGGTTGTTAGACGATTGTAATTATAAATATTATGATGGGTAGAAAATAGTTTGATGCTAGGTAGTTGCAAGTTTTAAGTAAGTTATTACATGGTATTCCAGGTATCAAGAAGTTGGCAGTGTGAAGAAGTAAGAGAGAGATGTATTTAAAATATGTGAAGAAAATCTAAGAGCATAATAAAAGATAATGTAGGAAGGATATAAAACACAAGTACATACAAGTAAAACATTGAATATAACAACATTTGACCTGGAACTGTCACCAAAAGAAGAGCTTGAAGCGCAAACAATATATGGATAGGGATGTGAAGAACGCATTTTATTAACAGAACGTGTTTGTGGAAAGCATGGCATGAGACTCTGTTAGCACTAATTATAACAGCGCACCTGAGAGGAATAACATGAGACCTCATCCACCTAGCACCCTAGCAATCATCAAACCTAAGTGATTACACATGAGAGGCAAAAAGACAGCAAACCAGCCTCCCAGATCACCAAAATACTATTTGATTACGAACCCCAAGCTTAGTCCTTAGTGTGAGGTAAGAATGCACAAATCAAAATCAAAATGCACCGAAGCCCAGCCATGTGTATTAAACTAGAGCTGAACTTTTAACTTTTATCTGCCAAAGTCAGATCTTTACAGCACTTTTGTAGAATTGTACCATGTCATAAACAACAAAAATTCTGAGGACCTCATAAAAGCTGACCAGAAGGAAAAGGGTTACAAAACCATCTCAACAAATTCACAGTGAGCCAGATTGTGTACAAATGGAGGAAATTGTTGCCCTCCAAAGATAAATCACACCAAGAGCAAGGTGTGTAATACTTCAAGGTCACAATGGTACCTTTTAAGCAACTAACGGCCTCATGTGCTGGAGATGTGCATGGCAGGGTTGCAAGGAAAAAGATACGGCTTTAGGAGAAAGTAACATTGCTGCTCATCTGTATTTTGCTTAAGATCACATGGGCAGAAGGTACTGCTGCTCTAGGAAAACATCACCAATAATTAGGGTATCGATCACAGCTTAAGGTAGAGTGCATTATTTGATGCCTGATAGGTCATTACTCAAAATCAGAGGATCCCTTTGGGATTGAAGATCACAGCTATTTAATGTTGGTTTTCAGCCTTGGCGCTTACTTGCAGAGATTTCTTAAGATTCTTTGAATCTTTTGAGGGTATTATGGATTGTAGACCAATCTAAATTTCTTGCAATTGTACGATGTGAAATGTTGTTCTTAAACTGACTATTTGCTCAAACAGTTGTTCACAACTGTTTTTTAGGAATGTGTTGCAGACTTGAAACTCAAAATGAATGAATATTTGCCAAAAACAATTAAGTTTGAATTAGCAGTTTCAACATTAAATATCTTGTCTTTGTAGTGAATCCAATTGAATAGGAGTTGAAAAGGATTTGCAAATCAATGTATTGTTGTACATAAAGTCCCAACTCGGAATTGGGGTTGCAACTTTTAATATTAGGACCAGCAGCTATACCTGCTAGTCCTGTTGTCTAATCACTAACTCTACCTCTTTTACTCGGATCAGCCAAGTAACCACATCTTCAGAAAATGATCAGGGTACTGTAATAAACTCATTCAACCTTGCAATGCCAAGAAAAACCTGCAGGACACTTCTCTGTGCTAGAGAGGATCTAATAAGCCACCAATGACTTATCAGAATGTCCTTTCATCAGGCCATAAGGTGCTGTTCCTGAAAAAATTCTGGCCGTGTTATGTTTGGTTTTACTAGCGCTATTGATAAAAACATATCAAGCTAATCAGTTGACTTCAGTAAACAATAATTGTTGGTTTGCAGTAAGGTTTGTATTTGTAAGGTTTGGGTAAATATCTGAAATAACTGTTTATTTTATTTACATGGTTCTGATGTAATAGTGATACTGTTTCCCCCATTTACCCCATTTTTTTTTTTGGTACAGGAGGCTAAGCTTACTGACCAGCTCCCACTTATCATTGTCTGTGACCGCTTTGACTTTGTCCATGACCTGGTGCTCTACCTTTACCGTAACAATCTCCAAAAGTACATTGAGATCTATGTGCAGAAGGTGAGTGACTTTACATTTGGTAGCTACTTTCTATTATTGTTTATAATATTTATTATTGTTGTTTTGTAAATGGTTGGTTTTGGTAATGCAATGGTACAGATCCTTTAATGTCATACTTCAAAACTGCATTTGCCAACATTTGTGACTTTTTTGTATGTAATTACTGTAGGTAAACCCCAGCCGCTTGCCTGTGGTCATTGGTGGCCTGTTGGATGTAGATTCCTCAGAGGATGTGATCAAAAATCTGATCTTGGTTGTGAGGGGACAGTTCTCCACTGATGAGCTAGTTGCAGAAGTAGAGAAGAGGAACAGGTAAATAAATAGCCATCTCCCTTAATGTCACCTCATGATAATACTGTCATGGATTTATTTATCACTGATTTTTGTCTGGGAATCACTCTAATATAAACACACACACACACGCTTAGACACATGCAATTTTTATACATGTCTATACAAACGATATACACACACCTGCATATACACTGCTAACAATATGTCATCATATTGTTGCACAGGTTTGTCCTCTCATGACCATGCTGGGCAGCAAAAGAGATGGGTTGAGACAGTAGTTGAGGGTTGATTGGGTTGTGGGTTATCTGCAAGCATATGTATAACAAAAGACTGAGGTTTCTCTAATGGTTATGCTGAAGGAATGGCTATATCCTTAGGTTTTCACAATTTTAGTCTTACTAGTGTTAAGAGGAGCGGGTTAAAAAGGGAGGAAAGGGGGGTAAAGAGGAGGAGGCCTAGAGAGCAAAGATGAGAGGTGTGATGTTGGTGGTTAGAGGATCCCTTTAATACACAAAAAGGTATAAGGAGACAAGATGGAATGTTAGTGTGAAGATAAGACAGTCTTTTAAACAAAGGGGTTAATATGTTATAGGTTATATTGATTTAGAAATAAAAGGAAGCTACGGGAAACAGCACACCAAGCCTGAGGTTTGAATTTTTGAACTCTAGAAACTGCTATGTGACGGTTGGGTCGTGTGGTTAATGAATCTGCCCATGACTTAACACCCTGTCCAGAGTGTGCCTCTAGCTATTTGCAGTGAATCCTCCCTTTGCTTCTGGGCTGCTTTGCTTTATTCTAGGGAAAGAACAGATTGGAAATAAAGCAATTTCCTGCCTCAAATATACTTCTACCATTAAAAAACGCATAATTTGGTAATAGTTTACAAACATTCCTGGCAACCGAAAAATACAGGAGGTATAAATTGTCCATAGAATTCTGAGCTTTCTAGTATCAACCTAAACCTGCACTAAAGTCAATAATGAAGTAGTTAAAATCAAACTAAACAAACTGTGCTTACCAATTAAACCACCATGTCGCCTGGCATGTTAGTCACCACCCAATTCCAGAGATTGCTAGCTTGATCCTGACCTCGGCCTCCACTTGTCCGTATGGGTTTTCTCCAGGTACTTTGGTTTCCTACCATTACAAAGACGTTTCTGGTTAATTGATAACTCTGAATTGCCCCAGAAGTGATGGTGTTTGATTGGCATCATTATAAGGGGGGTTCTTTAAATAATTTGCTGGAGGGAGAAGGGACCTATTGTTTCTGCCTGTGGAATACAGTAAGACTTTACTGTTTTACTGGTCATTTGCCATGGGTGTGGTGAGTGGACTCCATGCACCACCTAACATTTCTAAATAAGTGTTTATTACTGTGTTTCAGGTTTCCCAATTTTTTGTTGGGAACATTTGTCCTCACCATGTTGAAAATGTTATTCATTAGCTTGTATTAGCATCACTCCACTCTCTTTGAACTCTGTCTACTAGTCCTGTCACAATCATGACAATGTAGAATATCAATATCATATCATTAATTGTGACTAATTATTTAATTGTCTGTTTATTAAGCCAAAAGTTTACAAGCCATGTTTGTTTTGGAGCTAATACTGATTACTGTCAAAATGATGCACTGCATGTGCGTGCACCCAAAAACTTTCACACTACTACAAATATACATGATAAAACTGAAAATAGAATACATGCTAGAAAAAAATGCTAGAATACATGCACAGCTAACAAATCCACCAACATTACTCAGTGCAGCCCTCTGAATGTTACAGTTAGTTTGTTTTCATTAACCCCATCATGCATTTATGGCTTTCCTCTATTTAAACTCTGTTGCATCAACCCAGTACACCTAGTTGAGATTCTGCTTGTTGCAGAAATCTATCCAGGAATCTATCTAGGGAAATTAATGCAGTCGTACATAATTGTAAGCATTTCAATTATTGTCATCATCTTAAATAATTGTGATTAGATGATCATATAATTGTTACAGCCCTAATGTCTACAGAAATCACTGGATTCCCTTGATTTTAGACTGGAATAAGCATCCACAATATGTGATTATGAAATGTGATTAAACAGTAAATACCTTAAATAGGGACTTTGGTTTTTAAATTTTGGAAATTGATTTGTATAAGATGCTGTTCTATCTGTATTACACCACTATACCCCTCATTTCCTTGAAACAGTTATCGTCACATCTCCACCTCTGCTATGTTGTGCAGAAAGCCATGTCTTTGTTACATTTACATTTACGGCATTTAGCAGTATCCAGAGCGACTTACAATTGATACAGTCTTACAATTCAAGCAATGGTGAGTTAAGGGTCTTGCTCAAGGACCCAACTGTGGCAGCTTGGTAGAGGTGGGATTTGAACCCAGGACCATCAGGTTCATTCAGGTCCAGAGTCCAGTACCTTAACTGCTAGGCTACCGCAGTCTCATATATAAATAGTCTACCTTTCTAACTATTAAGGGAGTTTCTATGGTGGGCATTAATAAACAGTCTTGCTTTCAACATGCTTGGACATGTTATTAAATCCAAGTCAAAAGTTGATGACACTTAGGAATCAATAGGCTTATTTGTAATTAACTTGATTGGAGTACTACAAAAGCTTCATTTTGACAGATTAACACCCTGTCCGATGCGTAATACCAATTTACAAAGTGTTTCCAGTACTCATAACTGAATAGAGTAGTTGTTCTCCCATTCAGGTGAAGTACAGTTTTACCTGATATGCATACAGATTTGCCTCAGTCATATATACTGCTGTATACTGCTCACAAAAACTAGGAAATGAAATATCCCCCCAAAAAATACCCCCTAATGTTTGTGACTATTTTGAGACACACCAACCTTGGTAAACTACATAAGGCCTGACTAAACAGACCAACTACATAAAGCCTGACAGAATTTATGCCTTGAACATATTTTATACTGCATCCAATGAATTCCTTTTAAGCATAGCTCTCCACCTTCAATACCTTTTAGTTATGCCTCCTAGAACTGTATCACCTGTAAGTCACTAAGAGAAGAGCATTTTCCTAATGCAGTCAATGCTGTTACATTACACACAATACAGGGCATCATTACACCAAGGCATTTCCAGCTACACAGGGTGCAAGGCAAAATCAACTGTGTGTGAAAGGAAACAACACAGGCAGCATCGTGGTTGGGACGCAAAAACAGGTCTTTAGAGTAGATCAATGTGTCAACGTGCTGCCCAACGCACACATGCAGCACATTGTATTCTTTTAGATATTATAAAACCACTTGTTAAAACCACTGAAAATACAGAAATGGACTGAAAAGTCTCTAAACGCATAATATAAACAGTCTGTACTCCAAACATGAGCTAACGAGCAGGCAAGCAGGCAGATGGACCAACATCCCATCACAAAAACTCTGACTATGCCCTCACTTGGTGATCAGTGTGCAAAAATACACCCCAGTGCTTTTAGAGTCCAGTCCGTAACCCTATTGGGATGCTGTGGTATGACCTGCAGAGGTCGAATAATAGAAGAAACACTAAAAAAAAGCACAGTATTGCAGAAGAACTGTGATATCAAAGGGTTATCCAACTATTTATGACAACAGTCTTCCCAATAATCCACATGTACATGCATCTCTTGTCAGATAGTGCTTACTGGTTAATTTGATCTTATGATTCCACTCACATTTACACACTTTTCATTCTATATGAATCTGTAATGGAGTCTCAATGAATACCCATCTTGTTTAGAACCACTAGGCACACAATACACTTGCCTTTGCGTTGGCCTTCGTACTTGCCGCCAGAAGGTCTTGAAGGCTGAGCAGGCCCAGGGCTTATCTCCACCCGGCACAATGTATGGGCTAAAGGGGGAGGCAAGATGGCTCATTATGGGCATAAAGCTCTAGCCTGTCGTTTTTCGGCGTTCTATAATGTCTGCAGGCTGTTGACTGCATTGTGTAACAGGCACAAACATGCTTCACCTCATTGGTAGAAAGACGGCATGAATGCAGATGGCAGATTGGTCCAATTGGCAGGGAATCTGTGAGAAAGTGTGCAAGTGAACGTCTGTGCGCTAGTATTGTGCGCTCATCTGTACGTCTTGACGTGCGTCCGTTCCACAAGGGGTGCAAGGACGGCCCGCATGTGCACGGAACGTGCGTGTATGTGTGAACGAGCAAGAGCTACAGCCTCGGTGTGGGAAAATATGTGTGTTGCTACAGGCAGGACCTGTGTGTTTGTATATGTGGGGGTTGTTAAGGGGGGTAAAGTAGGGTGCTAATTTGGAGGAATTAAAGAGCACTACACAGGGCACTTTGTGGAAGCGGGCTCTGGGACTAATCTACCCATGCTTGATCAGACACACACGCACATACACACACACACAGCTGAGAGTGAGCAGCATGCCACATCACCCCGGGCAATATGGAAATATAAATTCACACACATTTAAACGCTCTCTATCCTTCACCAGAGATGTGAACGAAACTAAAAAATGCTACCTCCGATTCTGAAGATCTCTAGCCCTGTTAAACCACAGCTACATAACCTTGGGCAATATGCAAATAAACACAGCATGGATTTCTTCAGACCTGCATCTGTTTGTCTGTTTATCATAAGCTCTAATAATTACTATGTGGCCTGGTAAAAAAAATGATTTGGCAAAAATCAGATAAACAATTTTCCCTTCTATTAGCTAAAGCTGATGCTTTAAGGCAGTTGGAGCCAACATGTAGCGTAATGCCACAGATCTACTGAGACGCTTTACAATGCTGAATAACTTTACGATATTATGATAATAATGATAATAATGACAATAATAATAACAACACAGTGGCACAGTCGTAATGTGCTAACCCACCACTGCACAGACTCGAACCCTGGCATGCCTCCCGGCTGGTTCATGAATCATACACAATCCTAACTGACTGCACCTGAGGGAGGAACATGTTTGCACCATGTGTTCTCCAGGTATAGGCAGCAGGGCATGATCCTGACTAGGCAAAAGCGATGTTAAACAAATAATTGTTTCCTAAGATCAAAGATGCTTTACAACTCGGAACATAAAACACAAAGGGGATACATTTTTTAATTAAAACCTACCAAACTTATGACTTACATTCGCAGCACACTTTTTAAACCAGTAGCCTTGGCAAATTGACTGGGATTAACTGAAATATTGTATGGTGTGTATAAAAAACATTTGTTAGCTAATGCACGGTCTAAAAACGGATATCTACGTTTAGGCCAGACTTTTTTTATTGCTTGTTTTGCGGATCCGCCGACAATCATATTTGAAGAACACAAAAAAATTATAATTTTTTTTGGTATTTCTCGGATCCGCCGCAGCACAAATGGTTAAAATAAAAAAAATAAAAAAAAATTTTTGTAGCTTTTTCCGCCAACGGTTTTCTTCTGTTTATTTAATTTTTTTCCCCAGATTTACTTTAATTTAATTGTAGGTTAAATAAATGTTATTTTTAAAATAAAATGTATTTAATAAATAAAAGGTTTTTTTTTTTTTTTTACCTCCCTCAGTAGATTCTTAAGTAGAGACATCCCGAGAAACAAGCAATTTAAAAAGTCAGAT
>JAUZSU010005495.1:0-11380 GCA_034780255.1 Parotocinclus maculicauda
TAGAATATATTTATTTTGTAAGGTTTGTAAGGTTTTAATTCAAAATAAGTCTATCTTTATTGCGATGCCAATAGTGGCAGTGCGGATTGTAACATGGGAGTCGTGATGAAAGTCTGCAGCAGAAAGAAGAAGGTATGCTATGTTCCTCTAGCCAGGATGAATCGTTTTATGGAGACTCAAGCAAGTCCCATTTTTTCTGCTAGGGTACACTTTATGGGCTTGATAAAACTGCTCAAGTCTTGTTTCTCGCTGCATAAAGTCCATACTAAATGTTCTATTTATTTTTAACTACCTATTAAATGATAGCTGGCAATGATGAGAACGAGGCAAAAAGGAGAAAAAACAAATTTTGAATTTCTGCCAAGCCCAAGCACACCATTGGAAAGTGGTGAAGGAAAAAGCATTCTGTTTTGGGAGTGTGGGATGTTTTGGATGAGCGAATTTGATTTAATACTCCTCTGCAAATAACCCATGAGCCCATGAGGGACAACATTGTCACAGTAATGCGGTGTTTGTAGCTTCAAGGGAACCGGCGCTTCAATCAGGCCGATATGATTTATTTATTTTCATTTCAAAGTGGACTTTCCTTTCGGCAGTCTGTGTGTGTGAGCTGTGTATGCCTGTGGATGTAGTCTATGCATGCATGTATGAGTACAAGTTTTCCTAGAATCTGTATGCTACTGCTCCAGATTAGAGGTCTTGGAAAATGATCAAGTGTGAAAAGTCGAGCTGAATCAAGCTGAGCTCTTACAGTCCATGCTCTTTAAAAATAAATGAAGTGTGCATTTAAAAAGGAGTTAAATTAATTTTTTGTTGTTTTAATTAGCATCACATTTAACAGGGACACTTTTGAAATAATGCCTTGGAGTAGGCATCTGAATAAAGCAGAAGATACATTTGGAATCAGAACAGTTCAATCATTAAAATGATTCTACTAAGCTTTCATGCTTGTTTGTTTTAAATCAACAACCATATAGTAAATATATCACTATATATATATATATAGTGATCTATTTACTTTTGGTGTTAAAAAACGTCCAGGTTTAGGTCACGTAGATGAAGTACATCACTAGTAAAGGTAACCACAATGTTAAAGAATGTTTACTTGAATAAACTCATTCTTTTAAACACCCTCAAAAAAAGTCACACAAGAACACTTGGATTCCGGTTGTCCCACTGGTCACTATGGTCATAAAGGGATGGACATGGTAAACAATACTCATCTAGGCTGTAGAATTTAAATAGAGCTTAATTAGTATTAAGGGGCCCAAAGTTTGCCAAGAAAATATCTAACTGAAATTGTGGCTTCAACTGCTTGTTTTAAGATGACAGAAGTGACACCTGGTGTGGTATTCTGCTGCAGTAGCCCATCTACCTTATTATTTTAATTATTATTTCTTGCTCGGCACTCCAGAATACAGCCTTCCAGAACAGATCATGGATGAGTGGCAAAGTACCACTGCACTGCAGTGATCTATTAATTCATTTATTGTCTTATCCACTTATCCTAGTCAGGGTTGAGGGAGAACCGGTGCCCAACAAGAGTCACAGGGTCCAAGGCAGGAACACACACTCATACACACACTTTTTGTGTCTGTCTTTGGGAAGTGTATGGATACCAGAGTACCCGGAATAAACTCACTCAGACACACGGAGAACGTGCAAATTCCATAAAGGCACGAATTTGGGATCTCAGAGCTGTAATGCAGCAGTGTTAATCACTGCACCAACGTGCCACCCACTGTATTGCACTATTGTATGGCTGATTAGATGATTGCTTGAATGGCATTGCTAATCCCACTTTTGATGCTTAATACAGTAAAGCTACTGAAGTTAGATATCTGAACTAGTCCCCAATTCAGTATTGAATTGATGAGGGTGATACATATTAAGCACTATTATGCTTTGCTCATTACTGTGCACCAGTGGATTACATCATACAAACACACTAACACATACTTTTGAGTGACACACAATCTAACACTCTTGTTTCATGTTATATTTTCTATCTAATAACATGTATATTTTGCACTTAAATTGTATCATTCTGGTAATCACAGCTGTGGGTTTTGTTTGTGTGTTCAACACATGACCTCGGCAGGCTTTAGTCATTTCATAATGAATTGTTGTAATGCTGCAAACAGGATAAGCTATTTTAAGAGAAAATATTTAATTATATTCATAGTATTTATTAGGGATCCAACCTGTTCAGTTCCGATATTGATACGATACATAAAGTTTGAATATCAGTCAATACCCGATAACGATCCGATGCCATTGTAGAATTAATAAGCCATATACCTCACCATGTGGGAGAGACTCAAACATTACCGTACTAACTTTGTATAACAAAATATAACCAATTAACACACATATATAAATGTACTAAGTTATTTATTTGCCACTTAAATAATAAATTGTGCAAGAAATTGGCACAATTGATGTTACAATTAAAAATACAAAAGTCAAAGAGTTCAACATATTAAACTACATTTATATATTAAAAATTTACTTATATATTATAAATCAGTAATATTATATGTTGCATTTGCACGTTGTCATCAAATTTGTTGTAGTAACTGATGTATGGCGTAGCATGTGTTGCAAAACATCCTAATACATCCCTAATAGTCATTGTGTTAGGTGACTTGGCAAATGAAGACAACAGATGCAATCTTCAGCAGTCTGGATTCCCCCGCCATGCCTATCTATTCCCAACTCATTGAATCCCTGCTCCTATACATTTAAAAAATCTTAATCTAATATTAATGGAGCTTCAGAAGAGGAATGAAATGCTGTTAAAAGCAGTGTTAATTATTTATTTTCTGTACGGCAGCTTTGCAAATATGTCTGTACATAAACAAAATTGGTCTGAGTTACAGCAGCTGTGTTTGATTTCGGTCTTTAAAAAAACAACAAAAAAACCTATGCAAAATGAATTCATGTTAAATGACCCATAAATCAACGTAAGATGTATTAGTGTGTGAATTGACTCAAATGGAATGGCTATCATCAAGTAAAAGATATGCCTGAAAATGTTTAGCCATTTCCCTAGGGTGCTTCTCACATGTTTGTGTAGTCTGTGTTGTGTCCTTAACTTGATCTTTGTAGGACACAAGCTCTAGCAGAGAGCAGCGGTGCCAAATTTCGTCCATTTGTAAACCCACTACTGCCCAGACTTTCAAGTCTTTGTGATATATTAGAATAAGGCTGAAAATGGAACATCTCTGCAAATTGACCCTTATTAGGAAGGTCCCAATCAATTAAAAATCTGTGATTACACAACATTTGAAAATGCCACACACCCATGTACTCTTGCCAACCCTAATAGCAGGCTTTAGATCTAGTCGTTTATAGACCACATTAGCTTAACATGAGTAGGATTTCAGTATCAGGACGTATTTCTGAAATGAAATCCCCAACGTGAGTGTTAAACTTTGTTGTTTACTGCCCATGATTAATACAGTTATACCCAAATGTCAAAAACTGTCTTTGCTTTATAAGCAAATATATATCTTTGCTGTACATAAGTCAAAGTTAAATGTATTTATATTGCGCTTTTTACAAAGTGGTGTATTTTTACAAAGCAGCTTTACAATATTATATTATTTTAAAAGGTCAATCACAAATTGAGCAAGCCTAGGGTGACAGTGGCAAGGAAAATTTCCCTGAATATAGAAGAAAGAAACCTTGGGAGGACCAAGACTTAAAAAGGAAAAAATCTTCTTTGGGTGGTCTAGGAATTGACATAATTAAGTTGTATTAGTAATAGTAAAATAAAGTAAATAATACAATTTAAATTAGTAATAAAATTTTATATGTTCCAACAAATCAGAAGTTGAACATTTTGTAAACTGAGGAGTTTAATATATACTGTATATAACAATTGGTTTCAGAGTGTGAGGTCATGAGGCACAATTTAGGCAAGAGATGAATACATATGGACTTGGGGGTGGGGTGGAGAGAAATGATAGATAAGTGTCAATTGCACATTTTTGGCTATCCAGTTTCAACACCCCTGTAGAAAGGCTCACCCCTGTGGAAACTGCTCAAGTAACTGCTGCTCAAGCAACGGCGTTTATCACTCCTGCAACGTAACACACTGCTGACTTTGTCATTTAGCATGGGCAAGTGTGAGAAAGTGTCACACTGCGTATTGCTTGCCCACGAAAATTCTAAATTCAAAGTATGGTATCTGCTGAATGTCTATTTATGTTTATTATCGAATTATCATTGAACATTTTATAAAACAATCATTAGAAGTGGTGGCTACATACATTTGCCTGTTTCTCCATTATGCTCAGAAACATTTCGGGGTTCAGGGTTCAAGTCCTAGCCCTAACAATTTTCATTGTTGGGCTATGAAAGAAGGTCCTCAGCTAATGAAATTGTACCATGTGGACCTACAATTGTACATCAAGTCAGTCTGGATAGCTGCTAACTGCTAATACATTTTAGGAACTAACTAAAATACTCCAAATGTACAGCAGGAAGAAGTGGGTCTTGCATTAATTAGAGCAAAAATACTTTTATGTAATGTTTGCTAATTTGATTCAGCTCTAATACAGAGAGTACCCAGAACTGAGAGTAGGTCAGAGATTCTCTTTCTGCTCTCTACTTACATTGATAACCTCAGTGCGGTCAAACCACAGACTGCAACATGAGCAGAGCTACAGAGTTACAACTAAATAATGATCTCATCACTGAGTGATCAAACGCTTAACAATTAGTAAAATAATAAAAGTTTATTGATATAGACTTTCTAAAATAGTCATATTACTAAAAAAAAAATACTACACTGAAGGTATGTACCACATAACCTCTCATTAGTTGGTGTCTGTAGTGCAATAAGGTTTTTACCCTTATTACATATGAGCGGCACTTAATGACAATCCAATCAGCCTCAGCTAACTCAGTTCTCATGTCTGAGGTCTAATAAATTATAATAGGAAAAAAAAATCTGTCTTTTAACTTTGAATGTTGATACTGTAAATAGCAAAACAGCCAATCAAAATACAAATCCACAGGCAGAGATAGAAGTTTAAGAGCACAAGTTAGTCGTTGTGTGTCTGTGTGTGTGTCACAACCTTAAATAACTATGATCGTGTGCTCTTTTTCTTGTTAGCTCATATTTGAACTCAGTTAATGTGTTTAGGAAATTTTGTGCAAGTTTTTCCATGTTTGTGTACTTATTTATAAGAAGTTCCTAATCCTATTGTAAATAGTACTCTTTTGTCCACAAACCACCTGTATAGTATGTCCAATCTATTGCTATACAAATTGGTTCACAAATTGGTTTCATCTGCCAATTGCCTGTGTTGTTCATAATACCGTCTTTCAATACATTTTTATTTTAAATTACACATGCTTTAGCATGTGTATAATGGTTTAGGCTTCCAGTCGTGTTTTCAGCTGATAAATGATGCATACCTGTATAAAGCTGATTAACATTTTAACCTTTATACTACCTTGCCCTATATATTAGCTGTAATGACAAGAATACAAGTGTCAGCCCTGGGGAAGAACGTTGTATTAAGCACATGCAGCATCAGTGTAAGCAGACTGAATGCTAAGTAACATTTGACTGGTGTTGAACTTCTTATAAGCACCAAGATTATGATGATCAGGTGTTACCACTCAGAATAATTGTGTGCACCTAAATTAGTTCATCTGTAGGTAAGTTTTGAAAATGAGTTCCTATTTGTGGTGTAAAACTGATTCACTACTTGAGTAGAAGGGTGTAGTAGTGGGGGAAACAAGTCTATGCAACGGCACACACCAGAGTAACAAGGGGGAAACTACAACTATGTCTTTGCAACTATGTCACCAGACTTCAATGTGTATGTTACTCATAGCCTTTCTGTTTTTGCCTGTTTTGCCATTCCCTGCTCTCTCATGAATTCCTGCTAGTTTTGTACATACAACAGGAAAAACTTTGTAAAGAGAGAGAGAGAGAACAAGAGAGAGAGAGAACAAGAAAAAGAGCACTCCCTGGAAAGAAGGACAGTCCATTGCTGGGCCATTGCAAGTCAAAGAGCAGAGCTATGCACATGTAATGGTAACTTTACTGAAAATGCATTTAGTTAGTGCTCGTGTGGCAGTATCCATAGTGCCTCTAGCCTGGCCAGACTCTACAAACACAGTTGGCAGTTTCTGAGGGAGGGATCATTGGATGGGGATCAAATAAATGCTCTCCTGACCATTAGTTGTGTTGGAAAAGATGGCAGATGAATCTGCATATTGCTCTGCTGCCTGCCACTGAAAAGCAATGGTCAGTGGCCGCGGGCTGTATGGCAACCCTACTTTGCCCAGGGCCATCCTCCCTTGGTGAGCTCAGTACTAGGGAAATTTGAGTGGGGAATCCTCTCTCTCAAAGAATAGATAAAATACCTTAAGTCAGTTTGCGTTTTTAGATTCAGTATTAGATCTAACGAGCTCTCTCTTTTTTATTTGCTCCTTTCCTGCTTCACCGCCTGCTTTCTTTTTATGCTCAAGCTGTTCATTCCTCTCCTCTCTGGTGCCCGGGGTGCCGCTACAGACAGCTGTGTATAGCATAAAATGAAAGCCTACACAATCCTGATCAAACATGCTGGTGCTACATCACTACGTCTCCCACACAGCCACGTTTACTTAGCTTTCTACCTTGAAATGAGAGCTGCCGAGTCTGTATTCATATGGACTTTAAAATAGAAGGGACTACAGTAGAGCAGTGAGCTGAGTCATTTGCTTCACTTTTTAATTAGTGTGTGTGAACATGGCAAGATGTGGAAGTGACAAATTATTCAGTGTCCGGCTTTTACACCGGGCCAGATCCAACCCAGCCATGCATTACACACACTTATTGTACTCTATGCTGTGCTGTCTTCCTACACACACACACACACACACACACACACAGACACACACAAACACGTGCGCACACACACGCACACACACACACACACAGTCACACTCTTGCCATGCTTGTGAGGACTTTTCATTGATGTAAATGACAAATTAAATAAAAGGGGGCTAATTTATGCTACAGTTTGTATTTCTTAAGCGGAAACGATGCAAAACAATGCATATTTTTGAATACATTTCTTAAAATTAAGTCCCCTGCAATTAAATGAAAATACTAAAAAAATATTGTAGTTTAATCATTATTTAAATAACCGATTGACAACATTGTTTTTTTTTTCATATTTTCTGAAGAATAACAAATATAAGTAATGTGTACTTTGTATAAAAAATAACCTTTAGGCTGTTGCGATTACAAAAAATGAGAATGAGTTTTAAATAATGCTGCTGCAAAAATGTGCTACAATGTGCTGGTGTTAAAAAAATGCGTGACAATGCATTAATGCAGGTGCTCCATGTTTTATGTGTTTATAATGTTTATGATATTATGATGAATTATTGTCTTTCCGCAATTGCTCAATACATTGCATGAGCTGTTGAGAACTTTATTACAAAAACATTATAAGCTTTGTGTTAAGTATTGGAAATAAGACAAAGCTCCACTTTCTGCTGTCTGCTTAGACATACAGGCATCGATAACCTCACCACAGATAAACCACAGACTGCAACATGAGCAGGGCTACAACTTTACAGAGAGAGAAAGAAAGAGAGAGAGAGAGAGAGAGAATGTGTGTGTGTATTTGTGAATGCATTTGGTCCGCATAAGTATAATAAATACCTGGTCTCTCACACAAACACAGACAGGACCACAGAAGGATAGAGTGTCACTGATCTAGTCTTGAGTATGGTCAATGAACCCTATAAGCTCTTGCCCTTGCGGTCAGACTGAAGGTGAACACACAGACACGGACACAGTTACGTGCATCATTCAATGAAATCAAACACCATCTGCCCTCCTTGTGAAAATTGATTTAAGGAACGATAGAAGGATGAAAATGAGGTCAGAGAGAAACTGAGTGGTGACTCAATTCAGACACAAAGTCCAGAGAATATATATATATATAAATAATGTATATAAAGACATCTTGATTTGCAATGCTGATGCAACGGAATGTGTTAAACAAATAACCTTTGAACCAATAAAAGGTAAGACTAGTAAATCATGCCAGGTAATGCCTAGGGTTACTATGATTGGCAGTTGTAGTGATAGTTGTCACAATGTTTTGGTGCCTATGTCTCTTTGGTGTACTCCAGTAAGCGGGTTCGACAGCTGTGGCAACACAATACTGCCAGCTGTGTTACGTCATAAGAAATTGCACTTGACTTAAGTGCGCCTACCTTGGGTTTTTGTATTACATTTATTAACACTCAAAGCACATATAAAGAATCATTAAAAAATTATCAGAACAATACCTTTCCGGTATGCAGTATTAATAGAATTAGATGCTTTTGTCAGAAGCAGCACGTGCAAGGTACAATCCCAAATCATAAAAATCTGGGGGAAATTTTATTTAATTGCAGACAGTATGAACCCAAGATATTTTGCTTTATCTGGTGATTTTGATTTCATTTATTACTATAAAACCATTTCTATATTTCAAGCATGCAAAGTATTACAAAAAGAGCTAGGATTGGGATGAGGTAAAAAAAAAAAAAATACATATATATAAAACAATGCAGTTTCAAACAAATTATGTCAACAGATGATTGTAATCTAGATTTGGTACAAAAGCAGTATCCATAAAAGGCTGAGTCTTTGAGGAACAAAAATGGGTTAGAGTTCCTCAGAGAAAGATTAAAAGGGATTTGCATATTTACACCGCTACAGTGCAAAATACCTTTAAATGATTCAAATAATCGTAAGAATAAGAATAGGAATTTTAGTGTCTAAAGAGCAAGAGCACAAATCTAAACTGAACCTCTGTAAACTTAAATTTCTCAGACGGCACTGCATCAAAGAACTGTCATTTATCAATAGCTGATATAATCATGTGGGAAAGGGATTCTTTTTGGCAAACCTTTGTCAAGTCACGTTAACCAATGCCACTTAAAACTTTACTGTGAAAAAAATAAGTTTTAGTTTAACTAGTGGCCAGAAAAGGTGTCAACCTATATGGACTCTCTGGGCAGTGGAAAAGTGTATTGTTGTCAGACGAATCAGTATTCAGTAATGTAACCATATAGCACTGTATATATATAATAGGCTAAAATGAATAATATAAAAGTGCCCAGTAGTGTTCCTCTATTGGTGTTTGGCCTCTAGCTCTGTTCAACTATTAAAACGGACAGAGTGTAGCAACAATGAGGTGTAACTAATAAAGGTAGGTTTGTGTGTGTGTGTGTGTGTGTGTGTGTGTCTGTTTGTCTGTGTGCGCATGCGTGTGTGTGTGTTTCTAAAAGCACACCATTTAGACTTCACGTTACAAGTCCATTCAGAACTTTAACCTAGTCTCTTTGACAGCCTCTCTTCACTAAGCCTATGATGCTGCATGCTGTATTTTTACATCCCTGTATAATGAAATAGGTTCACTAACCTCAGTTATACGTGGGTTTGTGCACTTGACGTTAGTCGTGGCCAAATTAAGCCAACGACTAGTGTAGGGGTTAGGCATGGGGCAATGGTGCTGCAGGGTGCACCGGCCTTCCATGCTGCACCATCCGCACTGGAACTTTCTCTCCGCCTTCAGACACATGCCACAGCTGTCTCGCTGAGCTCCACACTTATAAAGGTGCACTTTAGGAAACAGAAGAACTCAGTTATTGCTCAGGCATACACTAAGGCACAATATTTAGTGTTGGTCAGTGAAATCTAGAAGTAGACCATAAGTCAACTCAGCTAACAACTAGAAGAATACTCCATACTAAAAAAGCAGCACATGTATATTTGTGGCAACAGATTGGCCACCCCTTTCAACTTAACTTTTGCTGATCTGATGAAAACAAAACTTGTGTGACAGCATTTAATCCCATGCGTTTTAAAACCTACAGTGGAAGTCAAAAGTCTGAGCACACATTTGAAACCCAATGATGTTGGGTTGCTTTGTGAATGGAAGAACACCATTGTTGTGTTTTCCTCATTCAGGTGCGGTGTGATTCACAGATAGTGTGAACAATGCTCTGACAAACCCTGGTTTAAAGTACCTCGAATATTGTCAGGATTGTCAATGATGAAGTTGCCGTTCCACACCACGGAAAAATCCACCGGGAGCTCACTAATCCTCATACCCTCATACAGGTACTGTAGACAGACAAGGGGAGAGGGAAGAAAAAAGAAATTTGTGAGCACTGGTCTGTCTTGTCATATGTTTCAATATAGTGATACCACACACTTACATCATCGAGTTGTCTATCAACATTTACTCTCTCATCTGTTGCTCCGAAGGACACCTCTTAGCTTCCATACCTCGCTATGCAATGTATGTACCTTTGTAGCTGTGAATCCATTGGCATGGCATGGCGCATGTGTGCTTGTTGACCATCCCATGGTCTCATAGTAATGGCTGCTATTACATCTCATTACATTACATCCAGCAGTGTATTATGGAACGTGTCTTTTTTTTTTGCAGTCTTTGAATCAATAGTGTTTTTAAGCCCTTTCTAGACACATCAATTGCTTCCAAACTCCAGTTGGATTTATTTTAGACATTGCTATTCATGTAAAACTACATCATCTTATTGAACAAAACAAAGTAAAAATTTAATGATATTGCACCTTTCCATTGTAATTATTATCCTAAATTTTTACTGTGTATTTGCCTTTCTCTAAACCCCCACCCTCACAATAGCTCCGCTCACCTCCTGCTGGGATCTACTGCCCTTGGATGTCACTGCATGCTGAAGATGTCCCATTACTATAGCTAATGAACCAAGCTGAATTGTGGAAAAAAACTATTTGGATGTTATACCTGTACCACAAAACATTACAACTGACACTGTGTATTTGGCCAGGTAGCGTTCTATTGGCATCCCATTCTGTGAGCTTGTGTGGCATGCAGCTGTGTGTCCGAGCTATTGCTACAAAACTTATTTTAAATTAGGTCTAATTATTTCTGTAAAAGTACCAATAAGCTCCGCGACTCATTCTGCAGCCGTTTGTCAGTGGAGATTTTTGGCTTCTAGTAGTATGGGTAGATAGGCTACAGTCTGTAGTTATAGAACTATAAAGGTAGTATATGGTACTGTTAAATGTACTATATGGTAAGTGGAGCAGATGAAATGTACAAAGAGTGTATATCTTAGAGATGCTCGATCGAATGGCTGGTGACTTCACCCCTATGTGGTGGGAACAACTTCTCCTAGCAATTTTAATGACTCACAGCCCTTACACGAGGACTGACAACACACTTGGGGAAGCACGGTGGCTTGGTGGGTAGCACCGCCGCCTCACAGCAAGAAGGTCCCTTCTTGGGTCCATTCTGTGTGCAGTCTGCATGTCCTCCCCGTGTCTGCGTGGGTTTACTCCGGGTATTCCGGTTTCTGG
>JAUZSU010005506.1:0-11380 GCA_034780255.1 Parotocinclus maculicauda
TATTCAAAAAGACTTGAGGCTGTAGTTGCTGCCAAAGGTGGTTCTACAAAGTATTAAGCAAAGGCTGTGAATACTTAAGTAAGTATGATTTCTTTGTTTTTTAATTTTAATAAATTTTCAAAACTCAAGAAAACTTTTTTTCACATGGTCATAATGGGGTATTTTGTGTAGTTGTGTACAATTTGGAATAAGGCTGTAACGTAACAAAATGTGGTCTCAAAATAATTTGGACTCAATCCACAGTCATATATATTGTGTACAAATGGTACAAATATTCAAGACTAGTGTTACCCTTGCCAGGAATAGTCATCCAACAAAGATCACTTCATGTAACAGACAGTGAGGTCACAAAGGAACCGAGCGTAACTTCTAACCTCTCTTACAGTAGCTGATATTAATGAGTCCACCATCAAGAGAGTACTGAACAACAGGGCTGCAAGGAGAAAGCCACTGCTCTCCAAAAACAACATTGCTGCTCCAATGTAAAAGTAATCCAATGTAAAAGTGCCTATATATTACAGCCTATGGATTACTTAAAACAAGGAATTTAAATGGAAAAAAGTTGCAGTTACAAAACGTATTTTTCATCAAGAGTTTTTCTCATCAAGAGTACATATTAAAAAAAGCAAATGTTTTTCATTTACATGTTGAATTTATCTCTTTTTCCTTATACCAATTTTACCAGTAGTGGCAAGAACAAATACAGTAGTTTAAAGAAACTAGAGTACATCAGGATAAGCTTTCATGGCATATCTGGAAATGCATTAGCCTGTATGTAAGCATTTTTAAGAAGAACAGCTTTATTAACCTAGCATATATTGCGAACACATTTTCTAACTGACTGTGAGCTGAGTTTTGCAGAAATCAATGACAGACATGAATTGTATGTTCTGCTCTAAAAGGGTAATGTGATTAATCTTTAATGCTGGGTTTTAAACAGACTTGGCTCCTCTCTCATCTTCCTCTGACCTCTTACCACCAAAACACTCTTGAGACGGATGTGTATACATTTCTTCTCTTTTATATACGGCTCTCTAAGCTCATTTATGTCTCTGAGATGTGCACATACAGCTACTCTCTCACCTTCAGCAATAAGGCACACTCAGCTGACAAAGCATCCTTTGCTACCCTCTGCCAAATCAAGCTCGACTTTCGTCCCTGACCTCAGACAGGCCGTGCCCGATTCAAAGTTTTAATAAAATACATAGTGTCTGTGAGCCAGGGGAGCATTCTTTTTTGTGCCTCTGTCTTGCAGTAGGATAGATTTCATTCCTAATTACAAATCCACTGGATTGAACCCATGCCATACAACGAAAGTGCTATTCATACACTATGGCTTTGGTCAGTGTCCTAAAAACCCATAGGATTCAGCATTGCATTTTCCGTTTCAATTATAAAAATGTACAATTTGGGCAGGATACATTTGACAGTATGGAGCTATATATCTTTACAGTATGCAGAATTGGGTATAAAATGATGCTTACTGTTCTGTCGCATAGCTGGAACATCTGGCCAGGGCAATTTTTACCACGCGGTCATTTAGGCCAACAAAGAGAGTCCTGTCACCATGGAGAATCTGAAGACTCAGGATCGGCTCCCTTACACCTCGTGGATGAAGCTGCATCTCCTCCAAATAACAGCCTTGCAGACTCTTATTGGTAGTGGCCAAAGCCTTTAGAATGGTGCCGTACTCTGGTTTGGAAGTGGACATAATAAAACGTTAAGTGCATTCAAGACCAGGATTCTGCCACTCATGCCAGAATCAGGTTAAAATCAGTTTCTCTGGCCTATAGGATCACTCACCTGTACCGATGTACATTACGTGGTGCAGAGTGTCCTGCCCCTGCACAATGTCCACCACAAGCTTAGAAAAGCGTATATTGTCCTGCCACACCAGTGGATCCACAGACACAGGCTGTACCACGTCATTCATGAGGTAAAGCCGCTGGGCGTCCTGCAGGCTGCGCTCAGTTAGGCCCTCATTGGGGCCCTCATCCACAATCGTGCCACACTGGAACATTATTCATAGTTACGGTTAATATAGAAATATGTACTGTATATAATCAGATTCTTATTAAAAGGCAAACCTACTTTGGTACCCTGACTTTTCATGTAACTTCAAGTGTACCGACACGTTGTAACTCAAATGTGACGATCCCTAACCCAAACTCCTTCAAATTCTTGCAGGGGACTAAAGACTTTTTTTTAACATCTTTACACCAGAAAAAAACATTATTATAGCATCCAGTCCACCCCACTGAGGGATAAGCTGAGTGCAGCGCAGGCAGACAATACTCTGGTGTCCTGGATTACTGACTACCTAACCTACAGACCTCAGTATGTTCAGATAAAGAATTGTGTCAAAACAAATTCTGAACAGCACAGGTGCTCCATGGGGAGCTGCTTTCCTCTTTCCATTTTACACCACGGATTTCAGATCCAACTCTGAGAAGTGTCGTCTACAGATATCCCCACATGACACTGCTATAACTGGGTGCATTACAGATACAGGGCGACCATATCTAACTTAAAACCAATCCATAAACCCCTCCCACCCATTCCACAAAACAATCTCTAGCCATGCTTACAAGCTAGAATGCATAGCTTACACTATACAGACAAAAGTATTAGAACACCTACACCTTACACCTACAGGAGCTCTCATGATATCCTATTTTAAATATATAGGAATTAACATGTTTGTCCCCCTATGCAGTTTCCACTGTTCTGGGAAGGTTTTCTAAAGATTTTGGACTGCATTTGTGGGACTTTGTTATGTGAGGTCAAGCAATTTCTGTGCTAGTTTTTTAGTATACTGCTCACAAAATAGGGGACATTTCATTATGAGATATGTCATTTTGAAATGTCCCCTATTTTTTGTGAGCAGTATAGTTAATCCCAGAGGTGTTAGATGGGGTTGGAGTCAAGTCTCTGTGCAGGTCAGTGCACATTTTCCACACCAAACTCACCCATCCATGCTTTTATGGACCTAGCTTTGTGCACTGGGGCACAGGTATAAGCGTTAATTAAGAGTTTTAAGAGTTTCCTTAACTGGAACTGAAGCAGCACAGGGGGCTTGAAAAGCAGATTTGTGTCAGCAGAGTGTTGCAGACTATGCATAAATGTCTCCAGCACTCAGTGACCCCTCTGTGTATATTTGCGTGGTCTGCTACTTCATGGCTGAATTGCTGTGATCCCTAAATGCTTCCACTGTTCAATAATACCACTCACAGTTGAATGTGGAATAGGACAGAAGAAATTTTAGTGACTCAATTTGACTCACTGCAATGGTAGAATCCTATTATAGTACTATACTCGATGTTAGTGAGCTCTTCAGAACAATCCATTCTTCTACAAAATTAAAGGCAGACTGCATGGCTTGGTGCTTAATTTCTGTGACAATGGGACTGAATTACACACCTGAATTCAATGATTATTAGGTGTCCCAATACTTGTCTATATAATGTCTAACCTGACTTCATGCTAAATTAGGTGTGTATATGCTGTATGTATAGAGCTAATAATTCCTCTGCTTTGTTATGTCACCTGTATACTTACATTGTGCACAGTACAACTCTTTTTCTAGATTTTATTGTATACAGTTTATCTTACTTATCACAATGTCTATTGTGATGTTTGCATTGGATATCTCCTGCTGGAAATTAATTAAGTGCTATACTACCTGGATAACAGTATCTGCTGAAAGCTGTCAATGTCAAACTCTCTTAACCAAACCATCGGCAGAAAAGGGACCACCAAAGGCCACCACTGTGGAGTTATTTTAAGGTTGGTGTAATATTCTCATCACAGCACTGATACTATGACTGTGTTCACACTTGACAGATTGCTCCGTTAGTGCAGTTAATTTAACAAGTGTGAATGATGCCATTTGAGCCTTGGTGTGCACGTAAAAACCAGTCCAGTGACACCTGTTAACGACCTCTGGTGTGGTACAAAAATGAATGATTTAAAAACACAGCATAAAAAAAGCATAAACAAACTAAACACGGTGTGATGTTACAAGAAGTAACCCTTAAAAACACACAATTTAATATAACGATACCAAGTGAATTCAACTTTTGAAGTATACAGCATCCTAAGCTGTTTTGATGGTTAACTCAGGCTTTGTGCTCTTACTGCTCATTCTGTTACACGTGTCTAAATTGTAGCAACTTTGTTGCTGTTCCTTGTATTTACAGTTCACCACCCAATTAATATCCACTCAGTTGTGGTCCTTTGCTAGTCCAAGAATAATTGTGGGGTGCCAAATCGTGCAAGTGGTCTACAGTCTATACCTAAAGAAGTACACATAGTGTATCTATATGGTAGAATGCAAGTAAAAACACTGCTGATGTAAGCACACTGGCAAACGAGAGCATTTGGTGATTATGAGATGCAAGTGATCACAAAATTCAGTAATCAAGGCTTATTACTAGTATATCAACATGACCCGAGGGACTACAAACCTTAAGATTCATTCTTTATGCATATAAATGGTATACAAAAATTATTTGCATGTGCTTTTCCTAAACAGTCAAAGTGATGCAATATTAATCCTGTGTTTGTTAAACACTAGCACCTGTATACCTGGAAGTTGGGGTTGGGGTTAGGAGTGGACAGCCAGGTGGAGCGCGGGTTCTCTTGGGACCGGAATGGGCCGTTAAACGCACGCGTGATGGAACTGAGGTTATACGCACAAACTGCAGATGCAGCAATACTGTTCCTGTTAAGAGATTGAGACAAAGACAGAAAAAGCAGATAAGGACCAAAAACACAAGCAATATAACACAGAGGTTGATCAGATCAGATCAGATAATCCTTAAATTGGGCAATCAATGTTACCTACGAGTGAGCTATACATCCTGTGCTGGATTTCAGCGGACATGGTGTAATGCACCAGCAGTGCAGATTCAAGCACCAGGGATTAATCATGCGGCTGTTCTGATTCTGAAAGAGGTGCGGGTCAGGTTTTCAAGTGAAAATTAAATAAGGCACTTAATGCCAAATCTGTATCGGTTTCTCCCACACCTTGAAAAGAATACCCAGGCACTCATAGGACTGTTGATGCCCACTGGTGCTGTTATGTAAAAGCCATGGAAACTTGTGTAAACTGGCAGCTGCTGTAAATGTTATCCATCCATTCAATTGCTCAGCAGGAATCCACCAGGCAAAGGAATATAAGCACATATAATGGTACTCTGTGCCCCCCAAACAAATATCAAAACAAAACAAAAAAAATAAATCATACAGCAGTTTTTGTATATATATAGGAGATATGAGGAGATATATCAAAATGAAATATCCCACGCCAAAATATCTCCTAATTTTTGTGAGCAGTGTATATATGTAGTTATTAAATGTGTGTTACTATTATCTTAATAGTATTCCATATTCAAGAGTAAGTGCAGTTATAAAAGCAGTAGAAATATTTCAATGAATAACGAAACTAAATAAAAACAAATAGACAAACATGGCAAGAAGTGTACTGTAAATTAAATATATAAAATACTTCATTCATTTGTCTGCTGTAACAGAATGAAATCAAATGAGTGTCAGTTCAGGTGATGGTAATCTGTGGACCAAGCCACTACGAGAAATATGAAGGGGAGAATGTGATCCCCTGGATTTCCACCCCTTCTGGAAGCCAAGTGCAAGCTTGAGCAAGCTGGAAATAATCTAAGGCAATAAGTGTGCGGTTGCTAATGCTAACAGTTTTTAAAAATCATGGGCTGCAAAGACTGCAGACAAATGAGCTGCAATAACTACGGTGCTACCAGCAGAGCCACAGACAGATGGTCTCTTCAGCAGAGCTCCTGCAGGGATTCCGGCCTTGCCAGACTCTGCGTCCTAAACTTGGATGTGGCTATTGAGTCTGGAAAAGCACCAACAGAGAGCTTAGGTCTGTCCGCAGTGCTGGAGTGAGAGTGTGAGGAACAGGACATTACCAGCTGGAGAAAGACTGGCACCTTAGGATATTAGCAAAGAGAAAAAAGTCCAGCAACCTGAGTCACTGGGTCGCATGGAGTAAGCAGATAAAATTTACCTAGAGGTACCTGATTCTAACCAGGTCTCGTCATTAAACAACACTTTCTGTCTTATGCTTTCTCTTTAAAGCATGTTCCTATAAAATACTATCAAACAATTAAACAATTTTTGCCTGAGCAGAAGAGCAGAAGTGTATTTACCTATCTTCAGGTGGTTAACATGACCATGCTCTCAGGTGATAAAGCCCATTCCATAATATGTTGGGTTGTGACTACACAACCTGAATAGAGCACTAGTCCATAAGACGAAGGATAGAAATTACCAAATGAATTATTGAGCCCAAGTTACCTCTAACAGCAGGAAAAACTCTGTTAATAAGGCCCCCTTTAATCATTAGCGGAATGACAACAGACAGCCTCTTGCTTCAGGGAAGAGTTCAAATGGTTACTTGAACAGCTCCACTTCATTGATTTAGTGCTGGGCTTGTGTTCCAAAGAGTCAGAACCCCTGACTGATGCTTGCCAAGCATTTCTGAATGTAACTGTGCTTTATGGGAGACTTTAATGTAGCTGTACTGTGGTGAGGGAACCGTTTAAGTAATAAAGGTTTAATTGTGCAACAAAACCCCTGGTCTGGCCCAAAGAACGAAGCCCCCCGCCCCCCAATCCTGGCGAGCACTAAGACTCAAACACCAACCC
The DNA here is from genome assembly GCA_034780255.1 of Parotocinclus maculicauda. Lineage (NCBI taxonomy): Eukaryota > Metazoa > Chordata > Actinopteri > Siluriformes > Loricariidae > Parotocinclus > Parotocinclus maculicauda. Next base: position 6,684 of record JAUZSU010005506.1, read on the forward strand.
CTGGAAATTATGTAGTAAAAAACCAAGACTTAAGGTACCAGTACTCTGTAACCAACAGATTTCCTGGCATTGTAACAAATCCAGGTGGATTACTAGCGCTGCAGAAAGTCTGTTTTGTAGTTTATTCTGCACAGTGTCTTGCAGCTGATGCATACATTGCATAAATAATGAAATACCATCTTCATTTAAGTAAAGTTTAAAACCTGGAGATTTTTGTATGCTTTTAAATTTGCCTATATCTAAAACCTTAATCCTCCTGAGTGCATTTACATGCACTTAATAATCCGATAACTGTAAAAAATCTAATTTTATCAGTAACTCGATTAACAAACTTGAGTAATCAGATAACAGGAAACCAACAGGTTTTAGTGGGGAAACCCTCAGACGGCAAACACCAATTATAATCGGAAAACTTATGCGTGCAATGAGTAATTCGATCACTGGGATGATATCTAGCTGTCTTTATCGGATTTCTTAATCTGATTTTTAGATTGCAGCATGCTGTATATATGGCCTCTTGAATAATCAGATAACTGCAGAAGTAAGAATATGATCAGATTATGTAAACGCACTCAGTGTTCCAGATCTAACTTGGTCAGGCAGCTTAAAACATTTGTTTAGTCACAAATTGTTGCATTAGACCTTAAGCAAACTGTTCCCTAGTCATTATCACACAATTGGCCATACTTTATAATTCTAATTTCTCTTTGCTTTGGCAGAATCATGGGGCCATTAGTGTGTCCTCGGCAGGATGCCAGTCCATAGCAATACTTAGTAGAGGTCATGTTGGTGTGCCAGCGATGATCTTCCGACTGGTCTCTCTATCACAGACCAACCTGACCGGCAGGAACCACCAAGACTGAAACAGTGGTCGCTGTGGTGGTGGCCTATTGTACAGCTGTCTTTCCGACCATGAAAGAAGTGGGTCTCTTAACCAGAGAAGATCCATATTCATATTAATTACCTCTCCATTGCGGCTTCAAGAAACATACCTCAGACAAATTCTTTATTTTAATTAATAGGATATTTTTCCTCAAACAAATAGCGAAAAGAAATGTGGAATCACTCAGCGATAACGTAAAAAATTATAAAATCGCTTTTAAACCACGACCAGAACAAATAGTAGTAAACAATAGTCTGGATTTGAAACCATTCAAAAATTTATGGTCGAAATCAGGCTCCAGTGTGTAAAACTGATTTGTCACCGCTGTTCAAAAAGGTTGGACCCATACTGATTTAGAATAGTGTTTTTCATTGGTGAACTATATGCCTCAAGGAACCCGGGTCATTAAAAAACCAGAAGAAAAGCAACAAATTACTAACAGATTTATTTCTGTTCTCAATTTCATTTTTTGTCTCAGTACTGAGTAATGCCACATTCTGTCTGTTACTTGATATGGAAAAAAACTTGGCAGTGATTAAAATAATTAATTTGTCAGAGGTTGGTTTCATAAATCCAGGATGTAAAAACTATTATTTGCTTAATTTCAATTTTTTTCATATCTGAATTGTTTATTTCATATGAAGTAAAAAGTCAGTCGATTCCATAATTTTGACAGGGCTCTTTCCTCTTAAAAAAAACAAACAAAACAAAACAAAAAAAACCTTGTGAAAAAAAAAAACCTTCAATAACCACATTGTTAAACACATTTCTAAAAGTCTTACAATAATCTGTCATGCCAGCCAAGGCGCTGAATTCAGGGGGCACAGTCCTCGTTTGTATCCTTAATGCACTGCAATTAATACTATGTTCACTTTTCATAAGTTATACTTGTAGATCTCCATGATTTGGCAGACGACAAAGAGGTTATTTTTTAAAATAATATTTAATCAGTATTTCCTAAAAGCTTCTTGTCTCAACTATGTCCTTAAAAATACTTTTAACAGGTTATGTAGTACAAGTTGTGACACAGTTCAATACAAGAAGTTACTCAAGAGAATAAGAGTAGCTCAGCAGAGACTTTGTAAAGTGTTTGGGTCGGTGGTGCTATATGATTGGTACAGTTCATAACTGGGCAGGAACACATTGACTAAGTGCTGCTTAGTGCTGCAGGGGGCAGGGAGCTATAAATATAGGGAGTTCATTATGAGGAGCTGAATTACTTGCAGACCCTTAAGCACTAATTCATGGTGAGAATTAGCCTGCACTGCCAACTCAGACCCTACCTATAGTGAGCTACTACTTGCACAACCTTATTTTTCCAATCTCACACTCTGCAGCACTTTACAACCTCAAATAAAAAAGTCTTGGCTAAAGGTATCCGACTTATTGCAGGAAGATGGAGACATTATGGTTTTATTACTGAATGGCAGTCCTGTGTGAGAATTACTCAAACAGCACAGAACTTAGGCTCTATCAAATCACCTTCGCGCCTTAGGTACTTTCAGAAACAATATCTACATGTATGAGCTAGCTATCTGCACTGAGAGTGTAGCCACCAGATTAGCCAGTGTGATTTGACCAAATGCAGGGGATACCCGAGTGTTTTATTGTAGACTATTACTGCTAACTGTTCTTAAGTGTTCTAAGTAAATCTGCATAAGCAGGTCTGCTAAATGCCTTAAATCATATTTAGCCAGCACACCGTGCTTATGTATCCTGTAATATTTGCCATGCCAGAACACAGAAAATGAACGTTAAATGTGTTGCGCCCAAACACATATCATAGGTAATAGCATGAACAAATTAGTTCACACACAAACCACAAATGGAGTCATTAGCATATACATTCAGTGACTACTTTATTAGGTTCTAATTTAGGTTTAGAATAGCCTTGTTCAAAACATACTGTCCATTTTATCAGTTCTTCTTTACATACAGAACTTTTAGCACTAATTGTAGTTCTACAGTTAGAGACTGTAGTCCATCTGATTTTCCATATACTTTGTTAGACCATCACAGATCAGGTACTGATGAAGGGATTACAGCATTACTGACACAAACAGAGGAGTTCATTTTTCTGACGTTACGACTGCATGGTGGAGCGATATAAAAACTAAACACCTAGTTAGTGAACGCAGTGTTAAAAAACTCCAGCAGTGCTGCTGTATTCTGATCCTGAACTGCATCTACACTGCTCACAAAAATCAAAGCGATCTTCATGGGGGTGAACAGAAGCAGGTCAAATGGATGAGTGCCCCACATTGACTGTTCAGTAGGGTGCATGGTCACCCAGGACTGCCAAAACACACTGACAGTGATGGGGCATGGAAAGGACCAGATTGTCCAGCAGTTCTTGTGGGATCCTCTTTGTATTCATTTTAAAACATCGGTCTATGAGATAAGGAACTAAGATGAGGAACTGAGAAAATGGACAAGGAGTATAGAAACATGGAGGTGACCGGTGAGTGTATGCTGTTGTACACAATAAATGACTTGATCTAATGCTATCATAAGCATCAACAGAATAGATATAGGATGCCCTGGTAAAAAAGACCAGTATATGTTGTGTGCTAGACTATAACTACCCAGAACAGACTAGCACAGACAATGGATTGACTGGCTATTTATTTTGACATCATTACATAATTTAATTCTTAAAAATATCATTTAAGCTGCCCAAGGAAGTTGGGTACCTTGAGGAGGTTGAGTCTTGGTGCTCAAAACATTTCACGTTAAGGGAGTTTTTTCTTTCCACTGTTGCCCTTGGCTAGCTTGGATTTGGATTGGCCTTAGATAATAAAATATAATAGAAAATTATAAAGTGGCTTTGAGACAATGCTCCACTGGTTATTCTAGTAATCTTTGCTGGATAAACTCTTGGATTAGTATAGCATCCCATGCTGGTGAGCCATTCTACCCAAAAATCAGCAACAAATGTGTCCAAAACTTAACAAAAAGCTGATCTGTCTAGAAGTGCTAGCAGTATAGTGCACTCACACATTGGTAGTGAAGATGCCGTAGATGAGGTCCTGCTCAGGTAGATAGAAGGTGCTCTGGAGCTCATTGTAGTAAAACGGAATCTCTCCAGAGCGAGAGCAGTTGAGTCGAGCCTTGGTGAACGTGGTCCAGGTGTCCTCGAGCAGAAAGCGCCCCCCAATGTCGTTCTTGCAGACTCGTGCCACCCGAGAGTACACCGTCTTTCCACAGTCATGCTCTACTGCGTTCTCCCGCAGGAAGAAGAAGGTGAAGAGCCCAATGTCATAAGCCGCAATGAACTGGGGCTCTGAGAGAGAGAGAGAGAGCAGATAGTGGTTAATACAACATATGACATTGTAAGATGGGGGAATTGAATGCTTTTTCACACTTCAAACACTTTCTTACAGCAAAGGTGACATCTAGCATGTGCTTAGACAGAAAGCTACAAAACACTTTCAATCTGCTGCTGACAGTATTAACTACCCTATACATTTACAGCATGTTGCAGATGCCCTTATTCAGAGTGACTACAACTGATACAGCCTTGCCTAAGGACCCAACTGTGGTAGGTTGGCAGCGGTGGGATTTGAACCCTGGACCATCAGGTCGAGAGTCCAGTACCTTAACCACTAGGCTTTATGGCATGCCATCTAGGCGTTATTGTTATTGTCTTAATCCAGTGTTTCATAACCTAGACCCCTTTGTAAATTTTGGGAAAGCAAAGAAACTAAGACTAAGCGCATAAAACAAACACTTAAGAGATTAGGTTTACAGACCCCTTGGGGGCCATGAACCAAAGGATATGAAACACTGGTCTAAACGGATCCTTTAATCCTTT
>JAUZSU010005517.1:0-11380 GCA_034780255.1 Parotocinclus maculicauda
TTTTGAGGAGTAACTTAGACTTAATGATGTTTTATGTATGTTTTCCAGATCTTTTTCACAGTTGTGTGCAGAAGCTGCTCTGGCTGCACTCGTGGGGCTTTAGGTTAACCTCCCGCCTCCTTGTGACGTCACTCGTGCCTGGCTGGCTCTTGCGAGAACTCTTTTCTGTAGCGACACCAGCGAGCGTTATTTCATCCTCTTACCGCTAACGAGCACCGAAATACGAGCAAGGGTCAGGGAGAGGGAGAGAGGGACGGAGAGGGAGGGCTGTCGAAAGAATTAATCTGAGTCAGGAGCTGGAAAACTCGACTGCCAAAAGCATCAAGCGATCGAGACATCCGAGGCTCGCTCCGAAGCGATAAATGGATCTACCTGCCGTCGGAGAGCACGTCTTCGCGGTGGAGGGCATCGAGAAGAAGCGCGTGAGGAAGGTAAACAGGGTTTGTGCACTAGCTATGGTTGTGGCTGTGCATTATTTTTTTTCCAAACCAGAAACTCATTGCGAATGTTTTACCCTCGCAGGGTAGGACCGAGTATCTTGTCAAGTGGAGAGGCTGGTCGCCCAAGTAAGTCGTTTTTCCAGATTTGCACTGCTTTTTTTAATGGGTGCGTGCGCGCGAGCTGTAAGTGTGTGTGTGTGTGTGTGTGTGTGTGTGTGTGTGTGTGTGTGTGTGTTTCAAACGGAGCCACGGATTCCATCACTAATTTATGCGAGCGATCCGAGGGGGCTAACATGTTATCCCATTTTAATTATTTCCCCACGGCCGATCTGCCTACAGATATTAAGATGGCCACTGTGTTTTGTTTTTATTGGTAGGCCTAGTGTGTATAATCATTTAAGATTCATTACTCGTATTTCACCCTGCGTGATCAACTAAATTAAACGGAAAATTAAATTGTATTACTATTAATCATCTTTTGCAGGTATAACACGTGGGAACCAGAGGAAAACATTCTCGATCCGCGCCTTCTGGTCGCCTTCCAAAACAGGTGAGAAAGCGAGAGAGACGAGCTGGGTTAAGTGAACTTGAGCCCATGGCCTTATATGGGCATGGGGGGCGGGGTTTTCTCAGGCAGCCTCGCAGTGGAAGATTGATTGCGGCCCCTTCAGCCAGGCCTAACGACTACAAAGCCTCTCTTGATGCTCGCTGTGCTTAACGTTTCCACATTGTTTATACACCAAACACTCCTGGACTAATGCTATTCCAAGTCACGCGAAACGGACAGACAGGGAAGGTTACGTGAAAGGATAAGAGAACACTTTTACTCATCTGACTGACTGCAGCAGGGAAAGGAAACATGGCACCTCTGGGACGCCTCCGGTTTCAAGCTAGACCAGAGCTAAGATTGTCTGGAATACTCAGCTTGAATAGGCTTTGACTCTCATTTGTCAGAGACCCCTTTCGTTACATCAGACACTCTTATCCAGAGAGCGACTTCCAGTTAAGCTGACACAGCTTAAAGTTAAGGGACTTTTTCAGGATCCAATGCCAGAATCCTGCTTCTTCTGATTAATACAAGCTCTGATTGATGTGCAGGCCAATAAACAAAGTCACTGCTTCATTCAGCAGATCATAAAAACAAAACAAGAGCTGAACCAATGGTCATAAATGCTCAGGGAACATCCTACCTGCATTTATTTCTCCTTTGTTTAGATTTGATCTGTTCAGATGAATGCAAATCAAACACCTGTGTATGCAATGCAGGCGCAATATACTGCTCACAAAAATGAGAAAAAAAAATTCATTTTTGTAAGCAATATATAAATCAAATCAAATCTGCACTGCGATGCTTTTCATATAATTAGAAACACACACTGCTCATTCCATGATGTCCCATACATTTATAAATCCTGTAGTCTCATGCCTTACATAGATTTGCTTGGTACCACTGGGGCGCTTGGGTGTCCCATCTCTGTGGCCTCGAATTCCAGTGGTGCTTGACATCACATGCAAGTACAATTAGTCTGAGGGAGGAAAGGTTGGTCAGGGGATCCCCGTGATGAATTGGTGACCCGTCCAGGTCACACTTGCTCCTGCACCCTGTGTTCATCTGATTGGGCACCCAATCCCCCTGTGACTCTGACCAAAACAGCAGGATTAAGACATGAAAAAACTCCTGAACATGAGACATAACCCGGTCCATGCACTTGAGGGTTAAGTGCTTTGCTTAAGGCCAAAAGTGGCAGTTAGGAAGCGCTTCGAATTGAACCTTGAACCATCTGGTCAACAGTCCAGGATATTAAAGACGGAGCCACTGGTGCCTGCACTGAAGCTTGTCCCCGGGCTGCCAGTTTTTACAGCCTATAGACTCTCATTTGGTACTTGCTTAAATTCAACTCTGAATATGGACATGGATTTGTGACTTCTTGGTCAAGAACAAAGATAAGCAGACACAGTTTGTAGAGGATTTTTTAAAATAAAAATGTACCCTAAATGTAACTGGTTTAAAGTTCAATGATAAATTCAACTGTATAAAACAAGACTGCACCAGTAGTATATGAGACATTCCACCGAATGGGAGCCATTTGCTTGTTCTAAGAATTAAACTTAGTTTTTTAGCACTGAATCTAGCAACACACAGATTTACCCATTTATAATGAGTGTTGGTAAATCTCAGGCACCTTTATTTAATTTTTACATGGTTTCTCTCATTACTGGTACTCTACTAAGTAACAGGACTGAGTTTTGAGCACAAAATTAGCAAATACATAAAAGGTATGGCATCCATACTAACAGCACTAACAGCACATTCTAATGATTTACCACAATGTGTGTCTTAACACTAAACAAAATAAGGTCTACAAATCATTTCGGTAACAGGATAGCAAGTTGAGATTGACCTTCTCTCTCATAGTTACATCATCATTCTAAGAACTTACTTTTGGTCTTCCCATGATCTTCAGAAGTTCCTGATGATACAACTTCCTATTGTGCATGTGACTTGTGGTATTTTCCACAAATTTTGGGGGGACAAAAATAAGTAAATATCATTAATTACTTTATTTAAAAAAATTTAACACATAGATGGGATATGGAATGACAGAACAATGAAAGGAAACTATTTATGAATGATTTTAACATTGTATTTAATTTTAATTAGAGACCAGGGATAGTTTTTAGTGATGTTTGAATTTATGCAGCATAACTTTGCAATTGCATCCCTATTTAGGGCACTTTTTACAGTTGATTTGAATAATGACCTATATGTGCAATGTCAAGGGGACAGAAATGGCAGCAAACCTGCTTTACCAGCTTTTAATGGCCATTGTCTTATTAGTCGTATATATTTAATGCTAGATGTTTCAGATACATCAGTTGCTATGGGTATAATTGGATGTAATTTGAGGTTTCTTAAATGTAGTTGTGGTAATATCTACGTGCATGACTTATTTAGAAAGGAATGTAGATTCATAACTGAACCATTACATGTCATGATAAGGCAGCAGGATTTCGTACACACAAGGCCATCGCCCTTGAGTTTAGCTTTGTCATATCTGTTTTTATTAGTTCTATGTAATCTAAAGCATTTAGTGTTGTTTCTAAAAGTATGAGCAACACACCTAAAGGTTAGGAGCTGACTTAAATGATATGGTTCAATGATTGTGAATTAGTCTGGTTCTTCTGCATTTTTTGTCTTCTAAAATATATATAAATATATATTTGCCTTCAGAGAGCGACAAGAGCAGCAGATGGGATATCGCAAAAGGGGGCCTAAACCCAAGCATCTTCTGATCCAGGTAAGCATTAACCATCCTATGTGATGTGTGTTTTTGACTTCTTTACGTCCAGTTATTTTGGCCTCATTACACAGTTAGATGTAGGAAAGTTTGCCAAGGCGCATTAGTTATTGCACGGCTCTGTTTGTAATCTTATAAGTGATGATGAATGAGAAACGCTGTACACTGACGGCTCTTCTCGATCTCGATCGCTCCTAATGTCCTAAGCTGCTGGAAGACAAATTATAGTGTCATAGATACATAATGTATAACCAGGGCTCTGCAGCTCTGTCTCCTTCAGCCAATCACTAGGTCTAGCGCCGCATTGATTTAAAGTTCAATAGCGAAGCAATTACACACATTCCTAATTCTCTCGTTGGTTCCTTTGTTAAAGTTTGTTCTTTTCATTCCAGCTACCTGCCTTTGCCCGGAGATCGAGCATCCTGGCTGATCTTCAGGAGTCATCACTGGATGAGGAGAACCAGCTCAAGGTGGATTCCCTTCAGCTGCACCGCTCGCAGCCACAGCATTACCAACTGAACAGCAAGAAACATCACCAGTACCAGCCAAACAGCAAGGAGATCCCAGCAGAAGCTCAGAGCAACGGCAAGAAGAAGCATTTCTACCAGCTGAACAGCAAGAAGCATCACCACTATCAGCCAGACCCCAAGATGTATGACCAGCAAACCACAAAGCCCAAGGAGGTCAAAGGGCATGACCCATCTATTAAAGGCTGGAACCTCCCTCCAGCCTTGCAGCAGAAGTGGGTGCGAGACAAGGAAACTGGAAGCTTGCATAAAGTAAAAGATGTGGCCATGGACCATAAACAGCTTCCTGCTATTGGGAACAAAGAAGCTCAAGAGATAAAGACAAATTCAAAAGATCCGTCACTTCCGAGTGGCGTCAGCAGTAAAATGAAGATCATCAAGAACAAAAATAAAAATGGACGAATCGTTATTGTCATGAGCAAGTACATGGACAATGGGGTCCGGCCATCCAAAGTGAAAAATGGAGATTCTTCTAGAGTGGATAAATCAAAGCTAACCGAGGAACCTGTTAATGGCAGTGTGAGCGGTCTTGTAAACATGACGCCGTGTCACGAGAACGGTGCTTCTAACCATCCGGGAAACGCCGAAACTAGTGTTCAGAATGGTCCAGAGGAAAAGCTGGAGCTTTCAAGAACAAAACCTAACCTAAAGGCTGGTCACAGTACAGAACAAGAGATAAGTAAAGCTGATTCATCACATGACCACCCACTGCAGCTCACCAACAAACCCAGTTCTTCACCCTTATCCTCTGTCCCTGATTCTCCATTTCACAAGGATTTGAACAACAACCATCGTAAACGGAACCTGTCAGAGACTGACAAGGCCAATACAGAGTGTAAGAGGTTCCTCAGCTCCAGGAGTTTCAGTTCGCCCAATCCGGTCATCTTTTCCCCTCAAAGGGAACCTATTGACCTGCACTGTTCAGGCCAAAACATCAACAGGGGCTGTAGCTACGGCTTCACAGACACTATTTCAGAAGAACCCATTGACCTGAGCTGTAGCAGGACTAGACTTCAATCAGAGGCTCCTTCAGAGGGCAACACTACAGCGAAGGACGCCCCTAAGGTTTCGGACAAGTCCGAGGAACCAGTCAACCATTTTAAGCCATTTTCAGGCAACATTATCATAACGGATGTTACCACGAACTGTCTGACCGTCACCTTTAAGGAATACGTTTCTGTTTGAAGACCATTTATCAAGAACTGATGGAACTGGATATGTAGATATGTAATAACCGAAAGAAGTTTGTACACATGTAACTAATATTTCCTGTATAGAAAGAAAATGATTGGTTATTTTTTTCTTTGCCGTGTAACTTCTTTACTTTCGTTGGAATATCTGGTGACCTGTACATACATAGTGTAAAGTGGTGCATTTGAAAGATGTGTACAGTCTATACTTTTGAGGAAATCGATAAGATCATGCTGCGGTTAGGAGACCATAAGCACTTACTTTTGAGAGACCTTGCACACTAAATGGCCGTTACGTAAATACGTTGAGCACTTGCACTATTTACCACCTCTTGCTTACTTCTGTGCAGCAGTACACTCTATTTGCAAAGGAGTGTCATTTTTGGCCATGAAGTGAGTGCTTATTTAATGTCGTGGATTTTCAGGGTAAACTCCATACTTCACGTTGTTCAGTAGCTGATTTCATAAGAAAAGCACAGATCTCCAGCATACAAGGTCTTTGTCGTGCAATGTTGAAATAACTTCAATCCGGCATAGCCTTTTTGGTTATCGGTTAAATCTGTAAACTGCAGTGTACCTTCAATTTAGCTCGACAGAAATCAGAAATCAAAAATACACTGATCAACAGGGTTGATCCTCCTTTTCATGCTGTTGTTGTGATTTTCATGCCGTTTGTACCCCATCGCATGGGTTTCTTTGTTGTTTTTTTTACAAATGAGCAGTAAACAGGAACTTTTTAAAGAGTCTGGATGCTCGTATATCACTCTCCAAGCTCTACGTTCATGCCACGCTTTTTAAAAACCTGCCTAGGTTTCGGGTGACATACTGATACGGACGTATGACCAAACGGTTTCTTTTAGACTATTTGTAACCCTCTAGCACATACACCTGTAAAACTGCTGCTAAAGTGTTTTATCTAGTCAAAAGTAACAATTTATGACAAAATGCAGACACTTTGAAATTTGCCTTAAATGAACACAGTACTGATACGTAGCATTACTGTAGTGAAACTATCGTAGTCAGTTAATTAGCCAGAGGGTATGTGTAGCAGGGGTGTTTTTTTATAATGAAATGTGACTTTACCACAGTGGTGACATTCTATGGAACTGACTAATCTGTATACATAGACATGACTAACAGATCTGGAACGCATACTAGGCTGCTGGAAGCACAACCGCATGACACCATTCTGTCATAATAACAAAAACCAAAGCAAGATGTTTCACCGATTTGATACTTTAATCGCTTTGTTGTACTAACTTTCTGTATGGTAATGAAGACCCACTTACGACTCATTGAAGTTAATCAGGGGATGAGTCAGTTCAGCTCGTCAGAGGTGGAACTATGTGCCTGGGTCTTCTTATATTCTCCTAGGCTCCTGTTCAGGAGAGAAATCCCTCCTGTGAAAGAAAACACATCTTTCTTAACTAATTACAGTCACATAAATAAAGGATTATGTTTCAGAATTTGTGTTTTGGTTGTCGGTTATTGAAATTCAAATGATGCTCCAGGCCATTATATGGTTATATTATATGGCCATTATTATCTCCCACCAGGGAGAAATACACCAAGACAAGGACACGACTCAGGAAACGGGTTATTTTCTTAAGTGATGTAACCTCAGCTCCAGAATTTCACAGCAAGTGGGAACAATACTCTGAGGTATACTTTTGGTCATTTTGCTTTGGTTTATCAGCCACTGGTTAAGCCAAGTACTTCACATGACAGCCTGATAAACCATGACTTTATAGAATAAGTGTATGGCCTTCTCCCTCCAACAAACCCTCTCATAAAATAATACTGTGTGGAATTTGGAATTAGATTAATGTATCTGATGTGACGCTGCAAATCCATATACTGATAACACTGGTCAAACACTGATTTGCATTGATTCATGTTTTCCAGATAAATGCTTCTGTGGTGAGTAATTAGTGTAGCATTTTATGATGAGCATACGCTCTACCACATGACTCATACTCATGTGCCTTCGAAACTACAGCTTTTTAATGACAATATGTTACATTTTCTATTTCAGTTATTCCTTGTGCAGAGCGACTTACAGAAAACTTTCCTTAATATACACGTCACTGACTTACACGATGCAGTAATGCAAACGATTGTGAGTTGAGAATCTCGTACATTGGACCAACAGTGACTGACTAGCTTTAAATACTGAGCCACATTTCTGCCAGGCCTAATAATGCACCAAAAATCACTTATTAGTCACCGCTTTTTAGAGATAATTGCCCTGGTGCAATTAGATGCTAATTTTCTCAATAAATATAATATTTGCAGGAAGAAACAAATATCATACATTATAATTAACTATTTAGAGGTTGGTTAAGACCTTAGAAAATACTGGATTAGTCCCAAAACCTTGCATATTAAATATTGTATGTTATATGTTTTAAAATTATGCTTTTAAATGTAATTCATTCATCACACAATTTTAGTGGTATGAATCTCGAGCCTATCAGCAGCACAGACAGCAGAACAAGACTCAACCCTGGGCAGGATGCCAGTCCATCACAGTAAAAAAATACTGTACATATAAGAAAAACCTGTACGTTTTCTACAGTAGTCTCTACAGTTTCTGAAGTCTACATAATAGAAGTATGTAAGTTTAATCCCTAACACGTTTTCATATAGAACATGCAGATGATTGCATAAAACCAAGACCTCTATGGAACATGCTTGAGTCTAGCAAACATGAATCTATATTTTTTATCCAAGTGACTGAGATTCTCACACAAGGGTGTAATGATAAAACATCACTTTTATTATATTAAAACAACCAGCAACCTTTAAGACAGGTACTGTCAGCTATCAAGTGCACTGAATATTTATTCAGATGGGTTGTGTGTTGGGTTACCTAAAACTGAAGCCTGTTTGTTAGACTAATGAACTTGCAATAAGGAGGAAACACTGATCTTGAAATGGCAGTTGTGTTGGGTTCGTTACCGCTGGGTTTGGTTTTTATCTTTTAAGTAGGTCTGGTGCCAGTGTAGGGTTTTAACCAGATGTTAACAGCTGCTTGAGGAGCAATTTGAGTGCAGTCACATTACAGAAGTGGATAGGTATGCAGAAAGATCTCTGTGACTAATAAGAATTCAAGAGAACAGTGAGCAGAAATAGAGATGCAGCCCAATTCACTGAAAGGCTAAATCAACAGGACGTGAGTTTCACGTTTTTATTCATGTTAGCTGTTTTATAATTTTATCAGTTAATAGGGGTAAATTACAGACAAACAGCATGGACATGAACAGATAAATGATCAAGAACAGAGCTAGAAAAAGCATCACGCCTTAAAAAACTTTGAAATGACGTTAAACATGCTACCACTGTCCAGTCAGTTTATTTAAAAAAAACATTTGCAGACTGATCCGTCAGAATTAAAGTAGAGCCATTGGTGAATTTCATTTCCCTGTCCATTTAATAACAGACAGAGGACACTGGTGATGAAATGGCATAGAGATATTATTAACGGAAGATAATTTTTACGTCAATTCCCACAATTTCGTAGTAATTGCTGTGTAAAATGACTGAGTTACGGACTGTTGTGTCAAACTTCCCTCCATTTCAGGGAGTTGCACTCGTGCTTGCACTGGATTGCACCGATTTAACGTCAGATTAGCGCGTTACGTTTGGACGTGCAGCCCGTTTTTGAAAGGCACGCGCAATCTCGGCATTGCTCGGTCTACGCGAGGCGAAACGTTAATCAGGGCGACCATTTTTTAAAGCGGCGCAGGCTGAGAAAAGAAAATGGCTGTCCTCCTCCTGCTGCTGCACTTCTACACATCACTGAGTGCAGGTTGTGGAAATAACGCGCCGGGGTGACGCCGGTGTGTGTCTGCGTGGGCACAAACTCCAAGCTGGAATGGACGTCACTGATCCACGCCAAATAGACTCTAGATTCACGTGCTGGTTTTAAATCCATCCGAGCTGCGTGCAGTGTGAAATCACGCGGCATGGCATGGCAGTAGTGAAGGCACGGAGCAGCGGCTGCCTGTGGTTATTCTGTATGTCTGGGCATCGTTTAATAAAGCCTCAGTATAAATCCGCGCGCAGACAGAGGCCATGGTTTAGACCTTTTTACAGCGTTTAAAATAATATAGTTACGTTCGCGTTGTGCCCAAAATGATCAAACCCCGCTGTAATAGAAAAACAAGCAAGAAGTGACAATAGTCCAAAAGATGAGACAGGTGAGTCCTGATTTACGCGCACAGGACACGTGAGCAGTTAGAAACCAGTCCCCTGCAGTTCGTATTAATGTCTGTATAAACCAGTGCGTTCCCCAGTAAGCGATGATCGATTAGAAAATGTTACAGCTAAACACAACGCCATGAAAAACCCGTCCGATGCCGCCATTGGACACTGTGATCAGATCAGACATCGGATCTGGATCCTTTACATCAGACCGAACATCTTTCAAAAATTAAACCGAATTCACTTCGTTTCTTATGCACTGATTTTTATTATTTTACAAAAACACGGCTGTGTTTGCATCTTCTTTGTTATATACCCTTCGTTCTTTGTTCCTTAATATTGATACATTCCTTTAAATCAATAACACACACACACACACACACACACACACACACACACACACACACACACACACCGCTATGAAAATTATAAAGCTTTTTAACCGCGATGCTTCAAATCAGCTGTTTTAGCTTTGTAAATAATAAACCTTATTGTTTCAGTGAATCGAATAAATTTTCTGACCAAAACTAAATTTCCACCTAACCGGGAAATTATTCTTATGCTCTTTGTGATAAGGGTGAAAGAATAAGCTTCAGAATGAAAAGAAAACCTATTTAAAACGCTGTAAATCCTCAGCACATGTTTGTTGTAATACGGAGCAAAATAAAGATCTAAAGCAAGATTTAGAGGGAATAAATAAACTACAGTTTGGTCCCATTTATTTATTTTTAATGTGCTGTTTGCACTACGGTTATATTTCGGAGCAGAATCTCGAGACAATACTGATTTAATATTAACCTATTTATTAATGTAATATACGTCACAGTGTTTTTTTTTCTAGTTTAAATTTTACGACGGCAATGTAATAAAAAATTTTTTTACTACGGATTAAATTTCATTTAATGCAACCGTTTTTTTATTATAAGTAACTCGAATTTATAACCAATTGTAATATTTCAAAATAAACCTACAGCTCTAAAACATTCCCATAGTTTAACTGCGCAATCGAAAGACGATCATATTTTTAAAATATTCGTAAAATTTCTAACAAACGAAGTCGCTCTTATTGCCCGAGCTATTTAATAAATGTTTCACAGACAGACTTCAGATTTTTAACTTTACAAAAATATAAATTCGTTCTAAAATTTAAAGTAAACGAATTACGTATGTGTACTTACTGCAAGTTTCTTCCGTTTTCGTTTTATATTGTTGATATTTTAATCTTTAGATTCGTGCGTGAAGGAAATAAGTAAACAAATAAAACCTGAACGCGTAGTGATGATGAAATCAAATTAAAATAACACAACAAAGTAATACTGTAAAAAATCTAATGGAAAATGCAAGAATTTAACTAGTTTTGAAACAGTTCGCAAGAGACTTTGAAACGATTATGAACATCGACTGAGGTTTGTTTTGTAGGTATTTTCATTTGATTCAGTTATTTTACTACAATAATAAATGCAATGCGCAATAATAAAATAACTAAATAGGCAAATCTATACAGCGCATTTGTTTTTATTTATTTGATACAACGAATTTGTTTGTAAAAAACAACAACAATAAACAACAGAAATGTAATAATAATAATAATAATAATAATAATAATAACAATAACAATAAATAATAACACCACCACCACAAACAACAACAACAACAACAATAATAATAATAATAATAATAATAATAATAATAATAATAATAGTTGTTGTTGTTACTAT
>JAUZSU010005528.1:0-11380 GCA_034780255.1 Parotocinclus maculicauda
ACTTGCCAACAAGTTGTACACAGAAAGAAATTTCAAGCACCAGCATTTGAGCTCACAAAGACAACCATTCTAACACAAAACCCCTGTTGTGCTCAAACAGAGAGACACAAAAAGACTGAAGTCACTTTTACAAGTTCATACATGTCTGAAAGCATGCAGATGTGTGTGTGTGTGTGTGTGTGTGTGTGTGTGTGTGTGTGTGTGTACACACGAGAGCCTCCTCCCTTAGCTATCCTGGCAAAATGGAGTCTATTTCTGTAACCAAACCAAAAAGATAATCTTTATTTAAATGAAGTGTTACATTTCGAGGCAGAAAGTGGTTCAGAATGTGCAGCTGAAACACTAAGATAGACTGCATGAAATAAAAACTAATTACTCTATACAGCACAGCAGAAGCGCTTTTATTAATAACCTAAGCTTTTGTTAATCTGACTGCTCTAAAAATACGCCTGAATTTTAACTCGTTGTGAGACGTGTAAAAGCCAGGAATGAGACACCGAGCACGATTTCCCTAGAGCACCAAACGTGGCAAAAGTAGTCACACGGTCACGGTACCAACATGAACTTTGTGTCTCTTTGCAAAATACTTAAGTAACCAAACAGACGTTGACATGGAAAAAACAGACATCCATTATAGTGCAGGCAGCAGCGTAGCCAGAGCTTCTGCTCAATCGTGGAGTTGTTGCCATGTTTGTGGATGAAATTGTAATAATAATTGTGGATTAAAAAGTAATAAAATGTACAGCAGGTTTTATACGACAATGCCAACAATCTGCCAGAAATGGTGGCCTAAGAAGACTGACAGATACTTCAAAGATAACACCAGTGTTTGGGTTCGACAAAAGGGAGTGCTGATGAAACACTGACTTGCTGAACATTAAAAATAAAAAAAATACACCACATGCAATATCAAACCGTTTTAGTCACCCTGTCAAGATCCCAAGTACCAACGATATTTGTGACATGTATTCTTACCGCAGCAAACAAGTAAACAAAACAGAAACTTATAATTAAAGGTGATAAACATATAAAACGTATTTATCTAATGCAGATATACCTGGACTTATGGGCTCTGTCCCAAATCGTCCCCTGCACAGTACACCCTAGAGTTTAGAGCATTTTTTGCCTATTGGAAACAGAGCTGCTTAAAGGCAGAAGATTTGAGACGCTTCCTTATATGATCACGTCTTTGCTTTGCGACAGCTCAAATGTGTATTTATGTGAGACATCACTGTGGAGCTTAATAAAACAGCTGGAAGACAAGATAACAGCATCAACATGCTTCTAATAAAAAGCTTCTAATGGAAAATTGCAGTGTTTGCATTCAATCATTAAAGTGGAATAAATTCATTCTGTTAAAGTTTATACTGTTTCCTGGCCAAGTCAGGCTTAAATATTTATTTTGTAACAAGTACGAGCAAAGAAAAAATGATAAAAATCCCATTTTTAGTGTCAAGCCATATTCTTTATTTATACAGCACTTTTTACAACTGACATTAACCCAAAGCAGCTTTACAAATTCTGAGTAACAGACCAATCTGAGTCTTGGTCCTCCCAAGGTTTCTTCCTTTCCACCGTCACCCTAGGCTTGCTCAATTTGGGATTGGCCTTTTAAGACAATATATAATAATAAGATTGTAAAGCTGCTTTAAAACAATGCTCCATTTTAAAAAGTGCTATAGAAATTACTTTGATCAAACCCCCAATTGAGCAAGTCAAAATACAGGAAGGAGCCTTGTGAGGACCCAGACTCAGCAGGGACCCGCCCTCTTTGGGTGGCCTGGCAGTTAATTTAAATCAATTAATCAATCAATCAACCAACCTAGATAGATAGACAGACATTAAAAATATACACTGCTCACAAAAATGAGGGGAAATTTAAAAAATGAGTATGAAGCAATTAAAAAAGGAGCATTTACTTTTATTTCAAACAACATCAGAAAAGCACAGATTTTTAATTAAACAAAAAGTTGTTTAATTACACATATATGATTTAAACTAAATTATAGTGATTGAGATGCAAGTAATATATTCATGGGGGTGAACAAAAGCAGGTCAAACTGGACCAGAGTGCCCCCACATTGACTGTTCAGTAGGGTGTATGGTCACCCAAGAGTTCCAAAACACACAGACAGTGATGGAGCATGAACAGGATCAGATTATCCAGCAGGATCCTCTTCATATTCATTTTAATATATTTAAAAAAAAATTGTGAGCAGTGTAGACAGATTGAGATAACAGGAGTCCTTCCATATTGAGTCCAGCCCTTGATGTTGTACGTATGGAGATTTTAACATTTGGGGGAAAAAACCCTGCTGGTTAGTAGAGAAATGAGAAACGTGTCGCAACAAATAAACAGTACATTGCACATGTACACATTTTTTCTACACAATTGCACAAAATTGAGCACTTTGAAACGCTCCAGTACAGTTGTTTAGTAAATGATTGATCATCCATCACTAATATAGACTCATTTAAACATGGGAATCTATACACACACACACACACACACACCAGCTGTACAACAGCTTAATTCAAACTACATTTTAGATCACAGCAAAGTTCAGAGGGTGGAAAAATGGCAGCGTGAGTAAGGATTGCATGTACAAACCTAAATTAGGAGCGAAGCATTCCATCTGTTTCATAGTCTTACATAACCGAGCGTGCACGTCTTTCTTTTTCATACTGGGCCTTATTTGGCCGTTCAGCCAGCATCTCTTAAATCCAAGCTTAAGAAGTGAGAAAACCTTCAAAGCTTTGTGATGTCCAGAGCTAGCATAGCGTACTGTCAAAGTCTTAGGCAGTCCATTGTTGAGGACTGGACCCAAAAACTTCACACTTGCTTTCGTCTCCATTTGCATCTGTTTGCCTTGGCAAAAGCTACAGTTCTTTTTAGCACACAGAGCAAGGGGATTGTTTAATAACCAACACCTAACCGTGAAGACAAAACCCATACTCTCACTACACCCTGTCGCCTTGTACCAAGCCAGACCACAATTGTTCCACCTGCCCAGTGATCTGCTGGGCTGCACTCACACTCAGGACCAGAGAACGATTACATCATGCTTACATGCCTCTATATTTTGTGTAATAAAGTGCACTTGAACAGAGCAAATGGACCTCATTGGTTTACTTTGTGGTTTTTTGGAGTCGTTCTGGGCATGCTGACACACAGCCCACTCATACGCCTGTATGATTTTACTGGTTATGCAACTTTTGGCTACTCAAGCTGCACATAGGATGATTTTTACATTTTGTTCTTTGCTCAACCAGTTAGAGATCTGGGCCCGTATGTATCAAACTTCTTAGCGTGGAATTTTGGACTTAAGTGCAGAGATGGCACTGAGAAGACAGAGATGCGTGCCAACCTTCCAAGAGCAGAAGAATGCCTTTGAAATGTTTGATGATTTTCAGTTAATTATACGGTATATCGTATAGCACCTGTTTAAATTTGTCACCAACAAATAAATGATTGCAACAACATGAAATTGTTTTTATTCGGATTATTTAGTAACAACGTGAATACAGTGTTTTATTTCAGACATTCTTCACAAAAATAATAATTGCACCATTCTTAAGTTAAATGTGCAAGTATTTCAACATTTTTAAACTTTGATCTTGAAATTTCTCAGGAAATAATCTTAAACTTGAAATCCGATGCAGGGATTGGTTCTTGTTGGGGGTTTGGAAATGACGTCATCCCAGAATCAGCTTTGCGGCACTGACGGGTCTCGTAAATTAGCTCTTAGACTGACACTTAAGAATTACTCCTAGACTTCGCTTAAAGTGAGACTGAAAGGCTTAATAAAAAAAATTGTCTCAGCTTTTAACTAAGAATAATTTTAGACTTAAATCCATTCTTAGCAGCATTCTTAGGAGAAAACTTAAGAAGTTTGATACATACAGGCCCAGGTACTCAGCATTAACAAAGCTGCACCGGTTTGGCCCTTGAGCAAGGTCCTAAACTCAATTGTTCAGGCTGTATCACTCAAACTCAAAGTCTCTCTAGATAAAAGGTGTCTACTAAAGTCTGGAAATGTAAATAAGAGGAGAAACAAAGGACATTTGTCATATATCAAGGAGTACGACTAATACACAAGTAAACAAAATTGGCCTTTATATATATATATATCACGCAATGGGTTACCTGCCTGAAAGGGCCAAATCCATCAAGTTAAAACAACCAGGGACGTTCTGAAGTTGCCTTGAAGAGAAAACATGGGTGTATTTTGGCAAATTAGAATAATTAAGGGTGGTAAAAATGACTCCAAAAGGTGGAAGATTTGTAGATGATGGGAGCATTTTGGCTTAACCAATCCTCCAGATCTGTAATTAGACACCACTTTCACGTGAAAAAAGAAATGAAGAAAGAAGGCGCTTCTTTCATGTAACCACAAATATGAGAATCTAGTGCTAGAACCAGGTGCTCCAACAAGATAGGAAACAGCCTTTCAGGAAAAGGCAAGTACATCACTCTCCCAGGTGTTCTTTCCGGAACGCCTAGTTCTCATCAGCACTCATTATTGTAATATCTACAGAGAAAGAAACGTAATGTGTCGTAAAAGGAGAAGATTAACATCATCGCCTATGGGAAACAGGGAGTGAAACCTCCACAGTGTGTGACTGTTTTTAACTGGAATGACAACGTGGTACTGACTGAACCCTGACCTGTAACAAACACACATTCTCAATGTAAGGTACAATGGCTCCCATATACAGGAAACAACAACAGGAAGTCTTAACAGCTGTTCTGTTCAATAATGCTTATGACGTTATAACAAACGAGGCCAGAGGTCAGAACGAAGTACAGTCACCACACACAACCCCACCACACACAACCCCACCACACACAAGCCCACCACACACAAGCCCACCACACACAACCCCACACGCTTTGTTTTTATAAGGAACAATCTTTTTTTTTTTTACAGGTTCCATTTAATCGACCAAGACGATGCATCTGCACAGTGAAGAGAGAAAAATGAAAACAAAACAAAAATAAGCATTAGAGGGACAAACCAGGAGCTTGGGATCAGGGACAATGCATTTAGGTTCAGGCTGTAACTTGGACACATTCAAAAGATAAATTAGGTGACATCGTAATTGTAGTGCAACATGGAACTGGAACTACACTGCCTTCCAGGTGCGCTAATCAATTCAGGAACCCCTGATGCAATCGGCCCTGGTACACAAGTCAGGGCTGATAATCAAAATGCCTAGTTAGTTATTCAGTACTGTACAAAAGTCTTAAGCCACTATTAGATTTGTTGAACATGCAATGGTACAATGACTTTGATTAGTCCAGACCTCCAGAGCTTTGTAAGCTTTAGCATCTCCACTTCAGAAAGTGGCTTCTAGGCTCAGGTTTTCTGCGTCTCTTTCCAAAAAGACTATTCCTGATTTAGTCTAGAGGGAGTTCACACTAAATGCTTGTTACTGTAGCATATAGAAACTGTTTTCTGATTGCTTTAACACTGCATGCATGTCCTGTGTCTTTGTATTCAAATATCCTCTGCTATTTGAACCTCTTCTCAGAGCTTGTTTGTTGGTCAAATTCTTAACACATTAGAGCCTTTTTAAAGCTCTGTTCACCATCTGCATTTTTATGGCATTAACCATTATTTTTATCAGATTATTACAAGAGTTTGAGTTTAAAAAAAAAAAAAAAAAAGCCTAAAACTGTCTTTACCAATAAAAATGCACTACACGTTAAAAATCAAAATCCTAAAATGCCGAGCAAGGGTTTGCGGTAATGCAAACACTCGCGTTATGAAATATAACATGATACGGAGTTGAACTATGTAAAACAATCTTAGCTTAGGTCAGTCTTCCAACAAGCTGATGATCCCAATCCTAGACCTAAAACAAAACCAAGCCTGACCTCGAAATCTGCATTTTTGAGTCTGAAAAACTGAAGTTCATGTAGTAGCTTCACATTCCTGTTTCACACAAAGGTACGCTTCTAAAGACAGAGGTAGATGTTACAAGACCGCAGTGATTGCTTTTAGAAAAACTCTCCAGGTGATCAGGACATTCTGAAGGTGCTCACTTCCGCAGCCTCTTTATTTACACACGGACTGCAGTGACTCAAAAACTACCACACTTCAGATTTCAGCCTTTCCGTTCCGGCGAAAAAGTGCTTAGTGTGTCACCTACCTCCATGCTTTAATTGCTTAGGTCAGCATTTACATCAGTGTCTCTCAGCAGTGAGGGATCACATGATGAGAGAAACTGAAGCAGCTCATGAAACCTGAGCTTCTCTGGATCTCTTAAATAATCAATGGTCTAATGAAAAGGCAAATGCAGAGACTGTTTGACAGGGGTGTTTCAAGGTTTAGGACCACAAGAAGGTTTGGTTTTCAAAAAACATCGTTTCATATTTATACACTCGCACCCTGTGCACCAGATCAGGGTCCAAACATCAAAGTGGAACTGAAACCATGAACGAGCCAGACACCCCTATCCAACAGTCCCTGCATTCTGGCTTACACTGCAATCTCTAGGCTTAGGTAATGCTATTTAGACAAATGATCATCTGTGGAAGAATTCCTTTGATAAGCATGACATTATTATTATATATAACATTTTATTTTGAGGTAGGGGTTTGCAGTATTGTCAAAAACAAAACTTCACATTTGCTCAATAACTATCATTTGTCCATACTTCACCAGTCTACATGTTGGGTCTAATAAAACACCACAAGAGCTCACGAGTCCGGCAATACAAACTGAACACAACCTGGAATTATAATTATTTTATTGGTATTAGAGTACTAGATTTAACACTCCCCTCTACCTTCCTGTGGTATAGTAGTATCTATTCCACTCCAGATATTCATACATCCCCAACCCAGCTTAATGAATGAACTTTAATTCCCTCATCTGTCCCTCATTTCTTGCATCCCACCCTCTGCTATTTAAACCCCTTGTCTCTAGGCCAAATTCAAGCCTTTGTACCGTAAGCTCAGTGTGTGCCCGGCATTTTACCGCTAAAAGGGAAGAAAAACAGCCACTTTGTAAAAAAATTAAATAAAAATGGGACCAATAAACCCATAAATTTGGTTTTAAATAGCAAACTGGATGTACTGTCCTTACTTGAACAATAAAGCCTGATAAGACAGAGCCAAGGTAAACCCTGTCCTCCGCATGTTATGTAGTCTACAGGTCCTACAGAAGCTGGAATATCCGTTTACTCTTAAGCAAAGATAACGGATTCATCAGACCAGCAACGGCATTCATAAATCAAAAGGAGTTTCAGGGCAAATGGAGGACGCAAAGCAGATTCGTACAGGTTACATAAAAACACTGCACATCAATAAGTATTTCGATGATAAATAATGGCAAGTAAGATAAAACCTTTGCGTATAGGCGTGAGAAATTCAGAGGACAGATAAAGATATTAAACATACGTCTGGACTCTGTATTTAGTGCTTGCTTTGATCTCCACGTCCTGTCTCCCAAGTAAGACAGAGGATTGTAGCCTTATTTCTGAACCCTTTTATTTCTTTACAGCACATCCCAGGTCTGGCTATCTGTCTCAGTGTGTGCTTGTTTTGGGGGATGGGGGGTATGGGACGAGACTGAAAAGGATGTGGAGGCAGCAGAGAGGCCAGGGAAGAGGAAGTGGAAATTATAAACGTAACATGTCTGGGTGTGTTAGAGGTCGTCTGTCCTTGGGCACCGCCTTCAAGACGCATGAAGAGTAGAACTGTAAAAGTTGTTATTTATAGTATATACAGCACGAAGGAAGTTTAACAAAGGAAGGCAGAAGCAGAGGTGGGACACAGGTCTGCACATGCATTCCTGCTACTTAATAAAGGCATGGATGAAGTCTGAATATGGGCATTACCACACACAGACACGCATATAAGAGATGCTCCGATCACGTTTTCTGCTGCCAATTCCGATCACTAATGAGCGCTGGTCACCGATACCGATCACATACCAGGTGCCTTCTTTATATTCTCTCCAGTGAGCCTCGAAAAACTGCCCATACTCCAAACAAGTTTGTTCGTTCTTTAAATTAGTTGTGTTAAAGCATTTGCTTTAATGCTTCCCTCACGAGGTATTCTTTAAACTGGTGTTCCTCTAGTTATTCCTAACCAATCATTAACTGACCATCACAGCTTATTTGAGTATTGTTGCTGACCATGTGCATCCCTTTTTAACCGCAATTTAAACATCTTCTAATGACCATTTCCTGCATGACATCACAAAGCAAAAGTAATCAAATTGGTTTCATGAGCATTTGAGTTTAATGTTCTTCAGTGGAGTTCCAAGTCCCTGGATAGGAATTTAAGAACTAGGGAACATGGCAGAACAGATGATTATGGAACTGCATTAGATCTGAAATCGGACCATTATAAAACAGGGAGTACCTGTATAGATCCCAAGAGTGCTTGGCACATGCTCATTTAAACACCACTGAACTTGGAGAAAGAGAAGAAAAATATGGTAATAATAACAAAAATGGGTTAAAATGTTAACGCAGGGGCAGAGATGAAAGCAGAACGCAAACAGAAAAAGGTTTGTTGGAACTCCACCCACAGAAAGCATGTAAGGCATCTAAATAAGAGCTTTAATCCGAATGTGGAAAAATTAAACGAGCCATGGTTAATGGTAATAGTTATAAATTATAATTTGTTTCCAAGAGTTTGCTTGACTTGTACATAACCCAAGTGCAGTGGTGCTAGTCCAGTGGTTTTTTTAGAAATGTGAGCATTTTTTATGTTTACATGTTTCAGTGCTTCTTTCATTGTCCTTGGTATCCCAGTGATGCGTTGAGGATCCGTGTAGCTGCGATATTCTGTTATTAGATGTTTCACAGAGTTTCCAGGAGAAGGCTACTAGAAACAGCAGTTCCTGAGGATCCAGGTTGGTTTAAACTTCAGGCTGGACTTACAAGTGACAGGTGGTGTTGTTAAGGAACCCTGTGAACCCCGAACCGTCACTCTGAGTCTAAAGATTCTCCTAAAGATTTTTTAGAAAAGGTAGTGCAATGGTTTGGGGAGCAAGACAGAGTTCAAGATTTTGGTCTGGTGGCTGCAGCTCTCAATCAGGGCAGGAATCTGGGGGACATGCTGGACAAGTGTGATCCGTGGAGGTCCCACCTCACTGCTTATTGGACATAAACGATCTGCTACTAGTCTTGGTGCCACAGGACACATTTAGAGGACCTGATGGGTCAGAGCCTTGGCTGTAGGAGGCATTTGGAGGGGTAATTATGGTTATTATGTAAAAACTAGACTGACTGTGGTTAACAGATTAAAATCTGATTATATTCTCCATGCCCATGTGTGGTGGAAAAAAAATGACGGTTTGGGTTTCTTAGTGAGTGGAGAGTTCAGGTTACCAGCAAGCTCACAGTGCTGCAAACTGACGAGAGAAGAAGCTGTGACTAGACTAATCTCATATCAAACGGTTACCACCCACTTGGCCATATCCCACTCAAACTCACCCCTTAAACTCAAAGTAAATGTAACTAATTCTACATCAGTTTAAAAGGCAATGGCTTAGTGGCTTGGTCTCGCTGTCTTAAAAAAAGCAAATGGTGAACCATATTTGAAGGCAACCGCTTCCGTAAGCCAGCCAGACTATCATTTAAAATCTTCACCAATACACCAAATGAATATCCAAACCATCACCGGATGGTTCCGACTTGCGTCCAAGCACTAGACATCTGGCAACCCGTCTTCGACCAGTGTAGCAGCAAACAGAAATGCAGGGAAAATGACTAGAGCGTCAATGCAGCCTGCAAGTGCTCTGAAATAAAAGTAACAGCTTTTTGGTAGGCGCACGACTGTGGGGATTGGGCACATGCCTTACTTGAGGTCTTCAGAGATGGGGGCCAAACAGAACTTAACATATCTCTAACATTACAGGCTTGGATAGAAGCGGGTATTATCAAATGTGAATATTTATATGATCATTCTTTCATTTTCTTTAACATGCCATGCCTTTGATTTTTGCTCTTTGGCTTTAATTCATTGCAATTCTTCTCAAACAAATGTAAACAGGGAAGCACTGGATGTTTCATGCCATCTGTGCTAAGGGACTTCGCTCTGTAATTCAACCATGGATGATGATTGAGAATAAAATAAGAAGATTGAGGCAGTGCACCAGGTAAAAGATCAAACCAGATATTTATAACATACATTTTTGTGACAGTTTGTTAACAGAAAGAAACAGGTCTGAGCTTTCCAGCTGGCATTAGCTGATTAGACCCAGTTTCTAGTCTAGTTTTACAGAGAAAATAAGCACACCTCTCGGAGCGACAGTATGTTTATATTTAGCAGAAGCTCTTATCCAGAGCGTCTTACCGCTGATACAATCTTAGAACGTATAATACAAGCAAACGTGGGTTAAAGCACCCAACAGTGGCAGCAGGACAGTGTTTTGGTTTAAATCCAAGACCGTCTGGTCCCTAGTCCAGGACCTAACCACAGCACAACACAACATATAATTAGGCTATATGGTAACTGCCTAACCATGTCAAAACATGCATACGGTAGCGTGGACGTATTTCTGAATTTGAACCACAATCATTATTCTCAGCCCTTATTCAGTAGAAGTGCGGGAACTCTCCAAAAGTATCTGAGCTTCTGAGTCCTCACAACAATTCTTAAAAGAGGAACCCAAAGTACCTAAATCCACAGATACACTAAATAAGGCAGCAGGTAAAACACAGGGCTGTGGTCAAGTGAAAAAATAAACAGCATGTACGGTACCAGTGTCCATGAACTGATCGTACCATAGGCCTAAACTATTCCTGAACAGTCAGATATATGAAATTAGATTTGCATCGTGCTAAAGGACAACGAAAGACCACAGAGTTGTTAAGATAAACCACAGCCAAGAGACGGCGGGACAAAAATAGATATGCAAAAGTTACCAGATTGAAAGCGAAATATAAAGAGGTACTCACCGCCACGGCTATCATGGAATCGTCTGGTTTCCATTCGACCTGCTGATAGAAACCAAACTGTGCAGCCGCTTTCTCCGACTCGATGTAACTCACTATCAGGACACTAGGCTAAAGAGAGAAAGAGAGAATTATTTTGTCATCTGTGGCTTCGCATGAAACAATAATTCAGTTCTTTATTTGTTTTGAATAAAATGTTTAATTAGTTTTTCGGCCACAGGCTAAGTTTAAGAAAAAAGCTCCTTTAAACTGTGTCAGTTAAACCATAGAGACCAGAGTTAGCCCAAAATTGAAACGGTTAAACCATGGAAGTGTTGCACGCTGCTCAAAAAAATTGGCGAATATTGCATTTTGAGACATCCCCTAATTTTTCGAGCAATGTATTTTTCCAGCACAAGCAATCCAAACTCTTTAAACCCGAATTCCATCAACGCATTAAATATTATACAGTCGAGTCCGG
>JAUZSU010005539.1:0-11379 GCA_034780255.1 Parotocinclus maculicauda
ACACACACAAACACACACACACACACACACACACACACACACACACACACACACACACACACACACACACACACACAGTGTTCAGTGCAAACTAATGGTCTGTGACTATAACCCCACAGGCTTACTAGGAAAATTATTCTGATTTAGACTGTTACCTTGCCATCTCCGGTTAGCACTTTTATGTTAGAAGTCCCCAGGCTCTTTCACAGCTCTGAAGAACACAAGCTGCTCACATCATGACTTTCTGATTTTATACCTTCATTAATAGTTGAAGTTCACCAGTCTTGGTGAATTGATTTATTCCCACATCTGCAAGTTTTAAAGGAAAACATTCCTGAAAAAGTACATTACACTAAACTGCACACCTAGCATATACACACATTGGCCGCTTTATTAGGTACAGCTTGCTAGTACGGGTTAGACCTTTCGGTTAAATAACCTTTATTGCTCATTCTGATGCTCAGTTTGAAGATCAGCAGCTCATCTTGATACCTAAATACCTAATTGCGTTGAGTTGCTATAGCATGATTGGATAATTAAATATTGCGTTAAGTAGCCATTGTATGGGTGAACCTAATAATGGCCGGTGAGTGTATATGAACTTGTATACTATCCGTGGTGGTTCTATGTTGTTCTTTCCCACTGACAGAGTGGATTTGTTAGGAAAAAAATAAATCATTACAGGGCGTGCTGTTATAGGAATCCAATCAACAGTGCATGACCACTCAAGTTGATTATTCCCAAAAACTGTTTGCCTGTAAAGTGATTTATTGACACACATTTGTTCATTAAAGAACATAGAAGCATAATTTTCCATTTATAGTTTACTGTTGAGAATGTGGAACAGCTGCAATGAAAGTCAATTCTGTATTTCTGTTCTTTGACAAAACACTCACCTTTTTCTCATTAACTCACTTCATGCTAGAAAACAAAGCTCTGGGAGCTGTAAATCCTACCATGTTTGTAATGGTTTAATCAGTTACATTACCAAGAGGACCACAAGAGACCCCCAGGGCTAGCTTCCTCATGCCTGACATTCTTATGTCACAAGGTGACATACAAAATAAAGACACTGCTCTGCCTATTTGATAATTTTAGTATAACTGTTCAAGTTTAGGCTGTTTGAGATATGAATTCCTTGAAACTTCAGTAGGGGGTTATCCTTGTAAAGTCCAGGACCAACTCTTTTGTTTTGGTGTTCAACAGCTGGTCATTTTCTCTCCATTGAGTGTCAAATCACTGACCTGTTGTGGATATAAGGACTCAGCATTGTTGTAGATTAAGCCCAGGAGAGTAATAATGAGTAATATGTGTAGAGTGAAAACAGTTTGGGGCTCAGACAGTAATCGTGTGGAGTATTTCAGCAGGTACTTTATTTCCCAATCTCACCACCTGAGATCTGTTCATTATTAAGTCTTAGATCAAGCTGAAGGTGAGAAGGACGACCAAGCTCAGACAATTTCCTGACTAGTCTGTATGACCTCATCATATTAGAGGCTGAACTATAGTTCAGAAATAGCAGCTGTACACATGTATTCCATTTGTCCAGGTGTTCTAGGTTGAATGCAGAGTCATTCACAGGGCTGTTGGGTCGATAGGCAAACTGTAGGAGGCCAACAGACCTTGGAATGATGTTGTTTGTGACTGAGCACTAGCTTTTCAGGCCACCTGGTTAGTAGTCATTGAAGCAGACTATGCCATTTATTGGCACAGGGATGGAGTTGGAGTGATTGGAGTGACAAAGTAATTGATAGTTAGTTGGTTAGTTAGTTTGGCTTTTATCACCATGTGGCACTGGACCATTTTCATGGCAGAAACGGTCAAAGGAAAAGTTTGAAGGAGTAATTTTCTTTCTTGGACTGTATCAATTGTAAGTCGCTCTGGATAAAGGCGTGTGCTAAATGACTAAAATGTATATGTTCCCACAAGTGATGTTAGTAAATTTTGGTCCAGATATATGCGCCACTACATCTTGGTCCTTGAGATCAATTTTAGAAGTATCTGTGCTTTTGTACATGTAGAACATTTTGTACATTTGGCTATTGACCAAAATTGTCGCTGAGCACACAGTCCAGCTACTGTAATGTAAATAGAAAAGGTGTTGAAACAAGGAACTTTGGGCAAAAGAAAGCGTAAATGTGTCAGAGATACTTCTGGTATGTACTGCATGCTAAACATTTTGTAATTTATGGAAATTTTCAATCATTTGACAAGTCTCTAAACACATCAACCAAGTTTCTTGTAGAATGTGTGCTAGTGAGCAAGGCACACGACTGGTAAGGTAGTTTTTAACACGCACACACACAAACACACACACACACACACACACACGCACACACAAACTTTGTGCCCCAATTTCAAACTCCCACATCTGCTTTTGGAACTGCAACATTGCTTAGCTGTTAGGCCTCAACATCCAGAGTTAGAAGACACCTTTGAAAAACTATATTACAAATATAATTTACAAGGTAGGTCGTCATTTCCTTTTTTGTTTTCCAAGTGCCCACATTGGCCTGGTATCTGGCCATATATCATATCTCTGTCTCATGAGCGGATATTCAATGCATTTGGGAAGCTGTTAAACCATGTTTTTTTATTTGGGACTGTATGATTAGGCACCAGCTTACAGTTTTAGTATACTCTGTAGTAGCCTTTTTGAGCACTTCCATATTGATAATTTCAAAACAGTCCAGTTCAGCCAATGCAGTATCTGTTCATTGTCAAACTATTTTCACAATGATTCTCAGATGAACTTTTTTCAGATGCCACTCCACTCGCCCCCCATCTGCCATGCTTAGTACCTGGTTGACGTTTGCCACTCGCGACCACCACGTGTTGGCATGTAATATCTACAACAATGTGAGCAATTTGGCTTATTGGTTTTCTGGGGTTGCTGTCTGTTTAAAGTAAAGTCTACCATTTACACCTAACCATCCTTTACCAGGTCTCACAGTCTCACATAATTGCAGTTCAAAATAAAATGTACAAAAAAATATTCTGTTTAACCAAATGCCACAACGTCATCTTCGCATGAAACCCCTCTTGATTTGAAATGCATTTACATATTTTAAGTATTAAGTACAGTGGAATCTCAGAATTCCATTTTAATTGGTTCCAGGAGGTCGTTTCCCATAAGCAGTAGAGCATATATAGTTAAACCGTTTCTGAACCTTCAATTGGTTCAGCTGTATTTGTATGCAATTAATGATTAAAATCATTAGTTTATTGTCAATAGCTTTTCTTATTCATTTTCTCTTATTTAACTGTGCCATCTTTCCCCATATTCACAATGTATTTAAAATTGACGCACTAGGACCTGGGGGAGGCGCTGCTGCCTCATAACGTTCCTGAAACTTCTGTTCTTCCTGAAATGTATGGCTAAGGCCAGACTTTTTTATTGCTTGTTTTGCGGATCCTCCGACTATCATATTTGAAGAATACAAAAAAATATATATTTTTTTGGTAGTTCTCGGATCCGCCGCAGCACCAATGGTTGAAATAAAAAAATAATAATAATAATAATTATTTTTTAGCTTTTTCCGCCAACGGTTTTCTTCTGTTCATTTTATTTTTTTCCAGATTCACTTTAATTTAATTGTAGGTTAAATACATTTTTTTTAAATAATTTTTTTTTATTTCTTCCTCCTTCCTTGTATTGATTCCACATAATCCTTAAGAAATTGAAAAGTGCTGAAAAATAAAGATTTTTTTTTCCTCCCTCCTCAGTAGATCAGCAGGGACATCCGAGGAACAAACAATTAAAAAAGTCTGGCCTAACAAAGAATTAAGGACAGTTGTAAAGGAGGTCAATCCCCCACACTAGCAAGGTGCACTAAGAAAGTGCATGATGAGTGTATATAACGCTAAAAAGCCATTCTGCTGTTTAAAATAAATATATGATTAGTAGATCATGTTATTTATTTCACTGACTTGGGGGGAGGGGTGAATATGCACCTTGAACTTGAGAATCCACGGTAAGATTCAAAGAACCAGACAAGGTCATTTGTAAAAGAATTATAGAGTTAATTCCACATGCCCGGTTATTCTGTAGAGGGCAAGCGTCTTCTCTGCAGTGTAGCAGTGTTTGATTCTGAGAACTAAATATCATATGAGACTAATAAAGTACTTTGCCTTGCCCCATGTGGAAACTGAATCTGCACTGGAAATCTCTGCACGCAGATACTTTAATTTTGCAAGGTCACTTAATTCAAACACCATGTGATGCAATTGCTTATGAGGAATGCCCTATTTCCCAAGCCCTGTCCTGGGGATTCTGTCCAGCTCTCAAGAAGAGCCCTTTTAAACTGCTAAGCTGATTGCACTGCTTCTGCTGCTGCCACAGAACAATTAAAAGAGTAACATCACAACCACGAACGTTCTAAGCACTGATGCCAGCACTGACTTCGAATATTGCCAGGATAGTACAGGTAAAAAGTCACAAGAACATGAGCATTTCTGAATTAGCCCTGAAGCTCATTGTCTGTGAATGCTGATGCTGCTATAGGGAAGTAAAAGAATTGCATTTGATATAGGTGTTTTTCTTACTGTTGCAATACTGTGTGAAAGCCCTGGCAGGAAAGATCAGACACAGAGCTGGAGCTAAGCCAGAATATTAGATGCTTATCAAAGTGTGTTGCACACAATCCTTGAATTTACCAAACTAAAGAGGTTTTAATCGTAGTTCATAGAATTATTGCAGCTAAGCTTATACATCTAATGACGTAACAATGTTTTCAGCCCGACATTATGAAAGCGGAAGGCATGATGAGAGTGCTCGTCTGCTCACTGGCTCATGACTTAAGACGCTTCTAACTTGGTTGGTGTGGTTAGAGACTTTTTTGTACTTTTTTGTTCATAATTGTCTGTATGACATTTCACTATTTATTTGTAATAGGCTGTACATTGTGTTCATGTTGTTTATAATAAAAACAATGTTTATATAATAGTGTATATGTTTTTATAATAAAATTCAATCAATGCATTTAGGCTTCTGTCAATAACAACAGTATCAGGTGTATCATACCATAAACGTAAGTGCTTTAAGGCACTTTATGGTAACAGTCTATGACTGTATTTTCTATAATTATTGTGATTTTTCATAAATTATATTTTATAGCATGTGTATAACAGTTTAGGCTTTGAATAGGATGGCATAAGGGGTGCAGTGTAGATGGTTGCCATGCAGTATACAAGAACCTATACCTACACCTACACCTTACCATATAATTCAGGAATAAATATTTGATTCTTTTAAAACCACATTCACATTTACAGTATACCAGCCCATAGGGCCCTGACCAGACCTTTCCATTTGAATGATTAAATCATTCTATTTGATTCTTTTTCAAGGAAAATCACACTAAGGGATAAATCTTTTGTGGTTCATTGTCTGTCCAGGCTTTAAGCAGAAAGGCTAATACAAGGAGCTTGAAAGGAAAAAAAGCTTGCAAATCATTCATTTCCTGAGCATATTTTGATCTTTGACACTCAAGCCGTAATGGCTTTTCAGCTATGCCCTCTAATTAACAGGTTGTGGTTTTTTGTAGGGTGGAACCTGGGGTGAGTCATTAGGCATGGCTGGCTAGTGTGCAAAGCTGTGATTCGGGGGTCCTGCCAGAACAGGTCAGGATGAGAAAGACACTGGAGTGATCATGGGGAAGAAGATCTAACATAGCTGTCTAGGTTTGGCAGTATTCTAGTTAGACAAAAACAATAAAGAACAAACCACAGCTTGAAAATGGCATTAATTGCCCTTTAGGTTTTTTCTGTTGTTTTCTAGTTCCAGGTAAAGAACAAGCTTAAAACAGATGTACAAAATAAAAAGCAAGTAAAAAGCATTGGTTGATTTCTAGCATCTTTCCAAAGAACATCTGAACATTCCAAAGGCTCAGGTTATGTGTGCCTTAAAACAGAGATGACAAGCAATTCAGTCACACTTACATTCTGCTGCTTGGAATAATTTTGTAGCCATCCCTGAACCAAGTGACCTGCGGCCGAGGGAAGCAGCGGATCTCTGGTGAGTTCAAAATTGCAGCCTGACCCTGGGTAACAGTTTTCTTCTGGTCAGTCTCCACAAAATCCCCCATATCTGTAGAGAGATAGACGTCACCACAATCCTGCATGGACACTCAAAAAGAAAACATTACTTATTTTTCGAAATGTTCAACTAGGTTTTTTTTACATATGGAGCAGCATTGTTGAGATATTGAACAAAGGTGTCCGTTCATGAAAGCTGCACTAAATTGCACTTACAATGTGGATTGAATTGACAAATGCTTCTAATAATTGCAACTTAAAATCTTTGACACATTTTCAGGGGTAATTCAATGCACTTTGCACACTGACTCAGAATGTGCTTGCTGGGCTAATGGTACAAAATGTTTGGCTGCTAAAAATGTGTTTGTAAGAAGCTTTTCTACAGTGGGGCACCCACAATGATTGGTGTCAAGGGTTACCAATACCAGTGTTGTGGACTTCAATCTCTGCACTTTATTTGAGTTTTGCTTGTAAGCTAAAGCCTATGCTTATGCTATGATAAAAAAGCCCAAAATAAACATCTTGATTGACTGGACCAGGGCGCGGCAATATTCAGGGTAAAATAAAAGGCCATATATTCTGATCTTTATACTGATAATTAAGGAAGAGCTACTCTGTTTTTTATCAGATAGACATACAAATTAAATATACTGTATAACCTGTACTTAAAAAGTATAACAATGTAACAAGTTTCCACCAACAGCAGCACCTTATTTTTTAATAGCAAAGGATACCCATTATAAAAGTTGGCCAATTTGGAACAATTTACTGTGCCATCCAAATCAACAAATCTTAATCAAATATGTATGGGATTATTTGGAACACTATAGATGGCACGAATATAACAATGTAACAAGCTTCCACCAACAGCAGCACCTTATTTTTTAATAGCAAAGGATTATCCATAACTGTTCATGTGAAATGTTGTTTTGGAAATTGCCCAAGCTCTTGCTGGCTCTGACTTTGTTAGCTGGCTAACGTCGGTTGACTCATAGAATCAAGGGCACAGAATTGTTGGTTTCTTTATTTATTTTATATTTAATTTTTATACACAGTCCTGCACACAATCTTAAGCTAGTTAATTTTAGCCATGTAATCCATAGAGTACAGTTTTAACCCTAGGATGGTGGATAAACTGCTGCCCTCAGATCCTTCCATAACAATTCTATCAATGCTACTTGGGCTTGGTCATTCTAAATATTACCTTTCGTTCTCTTTACCCATTCTTTAAAAGAACAACTTACGGTGGTTGGTTTTCTTCATGACTTACTTTTCTTTCTTTTCCTTTCTGGAATATGTCAGAATTTCTTGTTCCATCAATGATGGCTACCCATCTTGCTTTAGATTAAGCAAAATAGGTCCAAACCATTTTATACAAAAGATAAGATTATGCTGGAATGCAGTGTTTTTCTTTATCCAGATTTAAACCAAAAGTTCTATGTTGGACTCGTCCATCCACAAAAGGTTTTCCAATAGCCTTCTGACTTGTCCATGTCATCTATAGCAAACATGCAGATTTGCAGCAATGTTCATTCTGGAGAGCAGTGGTTTTCTCCTTGCAACTCGTACACTATTGTTGTTCTGTGTTTTCATGACCATTAAGATTAGTTAGTCTAATAGGGGCCTTTAGTTGCTTAGAAATTACCCTGGAATTATTTGTGCCCTCATAAACTACAGCATGCTTTTCTCTTGTAGTGATCTTTGTTGGTCGACCGGGTAACAAAGGTCTTTAACTTCCTCCATATGTACAAAACTCTTTAGCAAATGTTTTGTAACCTTGTACAATCTGATGAGCAACATCAAGATGATAAACTTCCTTAAATGTGTTTTGATGATCAGATTTTGATAGATTGTTTCTTTGATGCATGCTGCATGTCATCACATTGGTTTTAAACACCTGTCAGATTAAACATCTGACATACATTAACTGTTTATTCCAGTGATTCACATCCTTTTGCCACGTACAGATTTAATACTGAATGACTGTCCTTAATAAATTAATGGCCACGTCTAATATTTTTGCATGCCTTATCTAAAGAGCAGCCAAATCAAAGCTCCACTGACTGGCTAGACATGATGCCTTTGTTAGTTAACTGGCCTAAGACTCTGAAGCATCGACCCACCATTTATAGGATTTGGAAGTCTGTTTGGAAAACATAAGCAAAAACTATGAAGAATTCTAATGTTTAAAACCAAGTGAAATCAGATCTGCCTCAGGTTCTTCAGTAGTAGGGATAAGAACTATTGGTAACAGACTCACATGCCACTTGTATCTCTGTTCTTCTTTGTAGTAGGGCACCCATTCGGTTTCTCACCACACACTGATATACACCCATGTCTGCACGTTTTAGGCTGGGGATGATGTACCTAAGAAAAAAAGATAAGTAAGCAAGTGTGGCAAACATTTTCTGTGGATTAAAGTGATAATATGGGTCAACTCATGTCTATCTCTTTTTTTCGCTCTTGTAAGCACACCGTTATTACGCTGTAAGAAGATGATTCTAAGTGTGTTGATAGAGGGATGTGTCATGTAGAGTGATTGGATATAAAGGTGCACTCGGATTTGAGGCCAGGAATTTTTGCCAGCCTCTGCATTAGTATGAGCAAATCATTAAAATGCCATTACACTCTCCACAACTTCCACCTGGCTCTCATCTATGATGGCGAATATCAACCAGCTGCCAAATGGCCACTTGTCCTGATATCACTGCCCGTGGAAACAATGCAGAAAAACGTGCAAAAATTTCAAACTGTGGCTAATACACTGCATGTCCATCCAAGCCCAGATTTGTTCATTGAAAAACATGACTAGGAATCTACGCCCTTCTGAGGGCACCTAGCTGTAGACTGGATGAACAGCAATCACAGTGCTGCTTAGAAAGTAGTATTTCAGGCTTTCTGATTGACAGTAATTGGAAAGGCATTACAAATTAGCCTGAATGAATTAGATAGATGGACAAATGGTTTGTTTTCATACTGGTGTCTGATGCCGACATGTGAAGCAGAGGTGAAGAAATGCAAATTAGCACTAACCATGAATCAAGTGCCCACACGGTACTCCCAGGTAAAGCAGCAAAATGCATCATTCAGCTGTAAAAATCCACTTTTCTCTGTGAAAGCATGCTAATATGCAGAAACAAAGGAAGCTTGTCTGCCTTTTTATCTACGGAACTGTCTATTGTTGTTGTGGTTTATATGCTGACTTCAGAGAACAAGTAATTATTCTTGAGGAATAAAACTCATGGAGGAGAGGTAGATTGAATTAAACATGAAATTGCATAATCTTCAGTAATTACTATCAGACAAGTCAATTTAATGTTTCCTTGTAATTTCTTGTGCTTTTATTTTTGGCTATATTTCAAATATCTGATCTTAAATAATAAAATGTGACCCTTGGAGCATAGTTTACAAAAGATGGTTTCCAAAATGGAAGGAAATAACTCAGACAAGGTCAATTCTTATCAATTATCTAACTGTTGTTTAACAGCTGAGCAAAAGGTCACAGTATTGGCTAATGATCAAACCATATTCAAGTGGCACATTATATACGGTTACAATTAACTAATTTCCCATATAAAATGGAAATACATATGACATCTCTCTAATGAAATGATTACCACAGGCCAACATCTGATGGTGTATCCATGGTCATTTTATGATATTAACAATTTACAAATATACAACACACATTCTGTTTCCCATATTTATCATAATTAAGATTTAATCCATTAAGCCTTTATTCAGAGTTAAACCTGAATGACAGAGGTGATCTGGGTGACTGTGCACCCTCTGGTCCATTTGGGTCATTGTTTGTGCCTTGTGGTGACGGCTTCAATCCTACTTTTGCTGTGGAGCAACATACTGCCCTAACTGATGTGGGCTGTAGTGATGATCTAAGGAGCCATTGCATATGACAGTCGGGCACTCCTAGTAGTGATACGAGGGACACTAACTCTTTGTACGGGTCAACGGGGAAAGCAGTTTCATGTCCTCTTGTGGAAAGACCCATGGTCTAATTAGACCACTCAATAAATCATTCAGATTAGCTGAATTTTGCAGCAATTGGACATTTCTATTTGGATAATAATCTATTTTATCATTAAGTGTATATGTATATGGAAAAGCTGCTAACAAACAATAACCATTTTTTGGTTTTCACTTTCAATACATTATTTATTAAATTACATGATATAATAAATACTGTATTATAAAATTGAATGACTTTGCAAAACTGTAGTGTAATATAAGTGTTTTAAGGATGTTTAATCTACATTCACTAAAATAACCTTTAAGAGTGAAAGGCTTCCTTTTTTATCTCACTTTAACTTTTTACCCATCCAATGTTCACTCTCACTTCATCTACAAATGTATCAACTTATCTACCACCTACATGTTGTTCTATTTCTTATTTTTCTTCATCAGAGTTTTTTGACATAAAAGCCTTTTTTCTAGAATTACACATAATAAATCCATTACTTTAAGAATTACCACACAAAAAGGTCCAGAGTTTTTAAAAGTAATTAGTCCACAATTTGGAACCTAGAACTGCATAAAATAAAAACACATTCTCACTTGTACTCTGGGGAGAAGGAAGTGATATGAGTGTTGTTGAGGATCCATCTGAATTCCAGGGGCCAGCTGCCTTCTGCCAGACAGGTCATAACGAGCCGGTTTCCCTCCAAGTGGATTTCTGGAGGTCCTGGCTCAGTTTTGAAGTATGGGGCCACGTCAGCTGAGAAGAGATAAAAGAGAGGCATGTTATTAGAAATCAAAGCACTGTCTGTGCACTAATGTTCCCACAATAGAGCTACACCACACTTCAGCACACTGTCCCAACTGAAGTGATTATGAGTTCATTTGCTTCTCAATGGCCACAAACACATTATGAATAAAAAACACAGTGTGTGATCCACTGATCAGTAAGCATCCATCTGAAAGAGGCACCAGATTTCAGGTATGTATCGCTTAAGTTCAGAGGCTTATTCTTGAAAAAGATTAATAGCTGTAGCTCGGACTAAGGCACAACATTTTTACTTTAAAAACCACAAAGCATTAAAACAGTAGAAGACCGCATAGAAGATTCCAAAAAGAAAAAGCTTTCTTGCAGTATAGCTTCCAAATCTCATACTTGTCTGTAAATCAGTGCTTTATTTAGTTTATATTACTGTGTACTAGGTATGCTTTACTTGAGTTCAGAGGCTCACTTATGAACCAACACTACACTTAATTTAAGGATACACAGTCTACAAACCGGATTCCAAAAAAATTGGGACACTAAACAAATTGTGAATAAAAACTGAATGCAATGATGTGGAGATGCCAACATCTAATATTTTATTCAGA